>CM047427.1:52133872-52195663 GCA_026168455.1 Theocolax elegans
CATACGGGTACAGCTTTCAACTTGCAGTCTAAAAGACAACGCTAGCCGTTGGTTTAACGCGTATAAAAATTTAAATATCACGTGGGTAAAATTTTTTTTGATACGCTCTACAAAATATAATGATAAAATTATCCGCTAATCTCTACGGAAATCTACAAACGGAAAAATAAAACCCAGGATTATTCTTAGAGTAACGACATCTATTCGCACGGCAACTACTGAATGCGACCGAGGAACAAATTATTGCGGTCTTATTAGAAGCATTACGGGGGTCGATAAAAAAACTTTTTCGTTCGTCAAATTTTGATACAATTGAAGACTGAAGTGCAAATTGAACAAATCAAGCAACAAGAACGAAACGCTACCAAACAAAGCGCACCGCCCATATCACAACTGGGTCTGTTTACGCCAAGACCAAGGCCACCGGCGGTTAACATAAACAATGCCGCAAACGTATAGTAAACCATAGCTCAAAATACTCTACCACAGTGTCGTCATTGTTCAGAACGGCGTTGGCACCGTGATTGTCCATTCACTAGAAATCGTGCGGGGAACTTACCCGGGGTAATGAAAGGCGCGGCGCCGACTACCTCAACATCAGCTGCGCATTAATGGCGTCTTCGCATACACCGTACGCACGCATGGATTATCTGCACGTTATTACAAATGGTATCGAGACAAATGCATTAGTTAATAGTGCCACTACGGAGTGTTTCGTACGAGAAAGATTCAAAAAGAGCCAAAAAGTCCATATAATAGTCGATGTCGCATTTAAAAACAAATCCGTAAAAGTAATGTCTTCGTGCGAATTATCGATGATTTTAGACGGACAAACTGAAAAAGTGCAATTTTTCATAAACGACGATCTTGATTTGTAAGTGACACTAGGGAAGACCTGGTTAACGTCGCAAAAAGTAGTCTAAGATTATGGTCAGGATTACTTATATATGCGGACTCTAAAACGACGTCGAGTCTATTTAATCTTCAAATGATTCAAAACAATTTAGTAACTAAGGCATCAGTTATAGTACAATATTCAACGATTATTCTCAAACACAAGTTATTAGAACCTGATCATAAATATAATTGGACTGAAGAAGAGAAAGTATGTGTGGTTGATATAAGTGATATAAGTTACTCCTGCCTAAAAGTATAAAATCAAAAAATCAAAGTTCTTCGCAAGTTGAAGTGATGAATTGTTTTTTACTCAAGATTTGATATAGTAGATTCCATTTGTGAACAAGGATTTGATCTTAAGATAATTGATTTTGAAATATTTGTTGGGATGCTGTAACTAATTTCATTCAATATTCGATCAAATCAGAGAGACTATTGGTCTACAGCTGTTGATATAGAGAATAGAGATATTAGATATTTTTAGAAATAACGCTCTTCATGAAATGATGGTGAAATTTTTTGGTCGCACGAGTTTGAAACAGTTTATACCATCAAAACCAATAAGATTCGGTATTAAAATATGGACTCTGTGTAATTCTCAGGGATAGATTTTTGATTGTGATGTATATTATGGTAAAAATAGTAGTGAGAATAGCAATATACCACCTCTCTCTTCATTACGCTTCATCTTTTAGTGACAGTTTCAATAATAAAATATCCATGAATCATTTATATTTTGACAACTATTGTACAAGCCTAGATTTAGTTATTCATTTGTTAAAAAATGGATTACGGTCAACTGGTGTTGTTAGGAAAGAGCGAGAGAAAAATAGACACGGTTTCGATAAGAAACCACAACGAGGTGAGTATAAAGTTAGTCAAGATAAAAGCAGTGGCAGAAATCACGTAAGTGTGATTGACTCAAAGCACGTATAAATTTTATCTTCCGCTACTGGTGTAACTCCATTCACTTCAATACAAAGATATTCTAAAAATTAACAAAAAAAAGGTAGATCGTGGATTCCTGCATGCTATTGCATTATATAACAGTTTCACAGGAGGCGTTGATTTACACAATAATAGGTGCAGAAAAATTTTAAAAATTGCCTTAATCATTTTCAAAAAATTCTAGTGGATTCTTTGATTAATTCTAAGAACTTTTTATTCTTGGTACTTTTTTCTGAAATTATTTCAGAATGTACACCCTTCATGGTTATGATAAAATCCACAATAACGATTTTAAAGGGTTAAATCCAGGTTGTAATAAAATTAACAACCAATTTGATTTTAAAAGTTGTACGACGTTTCGTCTGCCAGGTTTTGCAGACCTCATCAAGTACATAAATGTCAACATTAAGATCATTTGACTCTACTCATCTACGAGTAATGAAAGATCATTGTTAACTGTTTGACATTTATGTACTTGAAGAGGTCTGCAAAACCTGGCAGACGAAACGTCGTACAACTTTTAAAATCAAATTGGTTGTTAATTTTATTACAACCTGGATTTAACCCTTTAAAATCGTTATTGTGGATTTTATCTTTTTTCTGAAAGTTCATCGTTTTTGAAAAAATATTCATGAACTTTCGCAGAAAAATTTCTCATTCCCGGCGCCATTTTGAAACCCCCAGGGGGAAAAATCAATTTTGAAACTATGTTTCCTTAAAGTTTAGACATTTATTCCACGGGTTAATGAGGTTCCAAGTTTATTGCAGACGGAAAACATATTGAAAATTCGATTTATAAAAAAAATTGTAGAAAAATCACGTTTTTTTGTTTAAACTAAATGTTCTCATAGTTTATAAATTTTTAGAAAAACTTTAATGTCACCATCGGAAAAAGCGGATCTTAAACTATAAAAATATGTATGTCCTTAAATATTTACTAACAAATTGTATCTTTAGCAGAAAGATGAAAAAAAGTAAAATTTATGGCATCTTGGGCGTTTACGGGTTAATGCATAAAAGTAATTTATCGATTAAATCAATTACCTCCGTTGGATTTCTTTAAAGTGCAACATAATTTTTCCATAGTGCACAAGAGTAAATTTGAAAGTCTCATTAAAAATTATGCGAACATATTGTATGCGACCGGCTCTTATAAGCAAACACCGTAAGTGTCATTCGACATAGAGTTAACCGACGACAAACTGTTCAGAATTGCGTCACATAGATACTCCGCCGAGAAGTTAGCGGTCCGGCAACAAATCCGGGAAATGCTCGCGGACGGGTTCATCGAAGCCTCGTATTCGCCCTGCAGTTCGCCTAACGTAATGACTAAAAAGAAAAACGGGCAATATCGCTTCTGCGTCAACTATCGTCAGAATTTCCCAACAATGTCGGAAGTGGTGAAAGATATCGGTAGCGCAAAGATATCCTCTACTCTTGAACGGTTACTGGCAAATCCGCCTTACAGAACGCTCAAAACTGTACAGGGCGTGTACTTCTCCGGACGGAGGATTAAATCAGTAGCGTCTTATGTCGTTTGGATTAAAAAACGCTTTCGGATATTTTAACGATTTTATTGTACAAGAGGTTCTATGCGGTTTTACTGATCCATTTGTAAAGTCATACCTCGACGATTTTGATATTTATTCGGACACTTACGAAGAACATTTAACTCACTCAAGACTTATATTCGAACGCTTACGCGTCTACGATCTAACGTGTTCAATTTCAAAATGTTTTTTCGGCAAAAATAACCTTGAATTTTTAGGTTATAAAATTTCTAGTACCGGAAATGAAGCCAAACACGAACACATACGCGCGATAGTCGAAGCTCCGATCCGAAAAACTCACCGAGATCCACGTAAATTCTTTGGTACTTGCGGGTGGTTACGAGAGTTCGTACCGGCATTTGCGGAACTTGCTCTCCCGCTAACAGCGCTTCTATCTACTAGTTGCGCTTGGCATTAGACTGATAAAGAGCAAAGCGCATTTGATGCTATTAACATATAGACTGCCGGCATTTTTGCCTTATAAATTGATATTTTTGATGTGCAAAATTTATAAATAAATACACCTCATAACTCTAGAGTAGTTGTCAAGGTCACAGGTGGCTCATATATGAGCCAGTCCGGCAGTCTAAAGGTTAAAAGCGCTTTCCGAAAGCCTCTAACATTATACCGCCCGGAACCAGGCAAACCTTTAATTTTACAAACAGATCCCTGTGCCTCGGGAATGGGCGCAGTTTTATACCAGCTCGGAAATAATAACAAACTTTGAATTGTTGCATACGCCACTACAAAATTTAAAATGCCAAAAACGTTACCACTCTAACGAACAAGAATCTCCCGCTGTAATTTGGGCTTTGCAACGTTTTAAGGGGATGTCGAAGCTATAGTCTCTGTCAATAGGCGCTCGATCTCGAGGCTTCGAATGGCGTTGTAGTCAGGTGACGATTTCTACGATAAACGTACTTCAAACATAAATTATAAATTTTACAGCTACATAGTGCTGTTGTAAGATACTTTCCCCCCTAGCTATGCCTAAAATTAAAGTAATTGTAATATTACTCTTGGCAGCAAATGTTTATTTGTTTAAAGAAATGTGTAATACGTCTGGTATTCATTGAGTCTATATCTGCCGTAATGCTATACGTAATGTATTACAAATTTCTTTTAAAAAATAAGCATTTGCTGCCAAGAGTAATATTACAATTACTTTAATTTTAGTCGTAGCTAGGGGGGGAACGTATCTTACAACAGCACTATGTAGCTGTCAAATTTATAATTTATGTTTGAAGTACGTTTATCGTAGAAATTGTCACCTGACTACAACACCATTTTTGAAGCCTCGAGCTCGAGCGACTATCGACGACAAAATCGTTATCTCGAAGACAAAAATTTACATTGTATACCGATAATCGCGCGCTTACATGGTTAGATAATTTAAACGATGAGAAGGGGAAAACTACATCAATGGCCAATTTATTTACGCAGTTTTAATTTCAACGTTAAAAATGTCGTAGGTAAGGATAATGAATAACCTGATGCGCTGTCTCGCGAACCTTCTATCTCTATGGGTAGAAGCCTTTGCCGTGACCAATTCCCAAATAGCTAAACTTGCTCCTATTTTGGAAAATAAAGTATTCGAATAATATACGAAAGTATACGAAAAATAGTGCGAAACTATAAATAACCAGAATCAAGTTATGTTGCATTAGAATTACAGTTTTGCACTATTTCTTGTAAATACTCAAGGAATGTGCACCATAGTTTGACAGATTACTTATATTACTATATAGAATAACACTTTGGTGCCAAAATTCCTTATAAACTTTTTTAGTTAAAGACAAAAATTAAAAACGGTCACTTCTATATGTCGGTAAAACCGCTAACTTCAACGTCCTCTTAAATATTCTCACCAGACATATTTACAATAAAATATATGCTTATGAACCCAGTATATCTACTTTCATAGACTTGGTAAAAGCTTTTGACATTCAACTATAAAAAAACTGTTAATAAAACTTGAAGCTTATGGTATTAGAGGTCAAGTGCTTAGTTTATTCAAAGATTATCTAACTAATGGATATCAAAGAGTTAAACTAAAAAAGGTATTTACGAAAAAGAGTAAAAGAAATTATGATTGATTGAAATGAATTAGGTTTTTTAGAGAAAAAATTTCATAACAACCAATTAACACAAACAGACACAGTTTTATCCAAAATATATGGTCTACCAAAAATACGCAAGAACAATTATTATCCATTGAGACCAATTGTTTCTTATGTGGGTAATCCAACATTCCATTTTTCAAAAACTATAGAAAAAATACTTACCAACAGCTTACCGAAACCAAATTTTTTCAGAACAAGTAGTATTGATTTAAGTGAAAGAATAAAAACTGGTAACATTCCTAACAACTGCATATTTTTATCTTTAAATGTAGTGTCTCTTTTTACAAATATTCCATTAGAATTATTAACAAAAAAATTTTTTGATTTTTTTTGTGATTTTTTGTACTATTTTCGTTATTTTAACCGTTTTTCTATGTTTATCTTCAAAAATATTGTTCTGAGCTTTAAGTGTATAATAGAAAAAAGGTTTCTTATTTTAAAACGAATATTTCGTTCATTAACAATTTTTCTGCATAAACGATAGATTTAGTTTTATTGCGAAAAAACGTGTTTCTTGTACTCTTTTGATTATTTTAACCGTTTTTCTCTATTTATCTTTGAAAATATTATCCTGAACGTAAAGCGTATAATAGAAAAAAGTTTTGTTATTTTGAGAGGAACATTTCGTTCGTATAAAGTTTTCATAGGATTAATACATTTCAAGCTAATGCTACATAACAGTTTTTAAGCAATTAAAAATAATGCCATAACTTGAAAGTGTTTCAGTGCACTATATATCTGAAATAGGACCATTCCTAATTACATTATGACGAAGTTACCCTGTAAATCTCAGGTAAATCGGTCAAAAATTGACTGAGTTATCTTAGATACATGATTACATTAGTTATTTATGTACCTTGGGTAAGCCTCGCGTCATTACTGTTCGAGGCGGAAAATTTCGTGGACGGTTAGTACGTCCGCGGTCGCGAGCGCAGCGAGTAATTACTTACTATTAATTGTAATATTGCAGTTATCAAAAATATAGGACTCATTTTGCGTTATTTTTCTATATATATGGGCTATTTCACGTCAAGTGGTACGATGAAAATTTTAAATAACTCCAAAAGTTGAGAACAGGCTGGAAATATCTTCCAGAAGATACAAAAAAAAAATTTGGGTGCTAAAAATAATTTGCCTACGAGTTATTCCACCATGAAAAATGGAAATTTTTCAATTTTTTAGAAAAATTGCTAAATTCAAAGCCATTTATCTCAAAATCTATTGATTTTTTTGAAAAAACATTACAAACAACTTTTGTACAAAATAATCTTTAGAACATATCTACCTGGGTTACAATTCTTAATTTTAAAATCTCGAAAAAATAGAACATCCGGAAATATTGAATATCAAAAAAGGCGACCACGCCACAATCGATTTTGATCTAACACCGCTCAAAAGATTACATTTTTTGAAAGCTTTCGAATGACTAGGGTTAGATTATTGGCCAAGATCGCTGGTGTAAGTTATGCCCTAAAATACATAAAAATTAGTGATTTTATGAGGTTTATGAGGCATTTTCATCAATTTTTAACATTCTTCAAAGTAGCACCAAAATTTGAGAAATTAGTATTTTTTAATCCAGTCCAGGGCAAAGTCTTCGTATTACTATAGACTTTTAATCTAGCTATATAGAATACAATTATTTTGTAAACAAAAATTTTAACACAGCTAAATATAAACACTTGTTTTTTCAAATTTTGCATATATTCTAAATACTACCAAATTAACAGTATTTGATATTTTTAAAAAAACCCAACGCGGTTAGATTTGTATTGGTACAAGCTTTCTTTCGGATCCAGGTTTACTACAATAAGTTAATTTGGCTTAAAGTTATGCTTATTTAAATTTGACCTAAAATGCAAAAAAAAAAACACGTTTTTTGGTAATTTTTAATGCTCACAACGTCGGTCTACCTAAATTTTTTTTTACCAAAATTTGGGTGAAGCTCGGTTTTTGTAGGTAGAAAATGATCCCGTAGTTACTGCAATGGATATTTGACCTTGGAACAGGTTTATTAACGTTTGAATATATTTTTTTTTTTCATTCTTGCGCAAGACTTATCGGATTACTGCAAGGTCTAAAATGTCTTGTCTTTTGAGTGTTATCACAGGTAACATCCATACTATAGGTAACTTTTAAAACTAATACGAATATAGTTTAAAGAAATTTTTATGTTTATTTTTTTATAACAATTTTTGGCCTGTTTTCGGTATTTAACTCGTTTTTGTACATTTATCATTACAATGCGTCGAAAAACTTGTCATTTGTACAATATAAAAAAGGTTTGTGATTGCGTGACAAACATTTGTGTATTTACGTTTTTTAAATTGGCACAACAGATTTTGGGATTCGTACAAACAATATACTTTAAATATTATTTAATTTAAAAGTTATAAATAATTATGAAAACATTAGTAAATAATGCTTGATACAAAATTATGATTAATTTATTAGTTTTAAAAAGTTACCTATAGTATGGATGTTACCTGTGATAACACTCAAAAGACAAGACATTTTAGACCTTGCAGTAATCCGATAAGTCTTGCGCAAGAATGCAAAAAAAATATATTCAAACGTTAATAAACCTGTACCAAGGTCAAATATCCATTGCAGTAACTACGGGATCATTTTCTACCTACAAAAACCGAGCTTCACCCAAATTTTGGTAAAAAAAAATTTAGGTAGACCGACGTTGTGAGCATTAAAAAATACCAAAAAACGTGTTTTTTTTTTGCATTTTAGGTCAAATTTAAATAAGCATAACTTTAAGCCAAATTAACTTATTTTAGTAAACCTGGATCCGAAAGAAAGCTTGTACCAATACAAATCTAACCGCGTTGGGTTTTTTTAAAAATATCAAATACTGTTAATTTGGTAGTATTTAGAATATATGCAAAATTTGAAAAAACAAGTGTTTATATTTAGCTGTGTTAAAATTTTTGTTTACAAAATAATTGTATTCTATATAGCTAGATTAAAAGTCTATAGTAATACGAAGACTTTGCCCTGGACTGGATAAAAAAATACTAATTTCTCAAATTTTGGTGCTACTTTTTGCTAATTTCTGTGCCTTGTAAATACTCTGAGTTAAAGACTTTTGAAGCCAACGTGGTCAGTGCGCCCCTCGAGTTAAAAAGAGGCATTTTTGCTTAGCACATCAAAAATACCTTTTCGATAGAGTATCCGTAAAGTACGACTTTACGTACTGTTTTGCGGACGTAAAGTGCGACTTTACGAACACGTGTACAGTCTTTACGGACACGTGTACAAAAAAAAATATTGTATTGAAATTGCTAAGAACTTTACGGATACTCTCTCGAAAATACCTTTACGATTGATGTATAACCGAAGGCCACTTTATATTTATCCTATTTATTCGCGTTTTGAACCGTACTTAAGGTGATACCGCAATCTTGTGTATTATACCTATACACCGACATACACGATTTTTCTTTTTACGCAGTCAATTTTTGTTTAAACGCAATGATACGAACATATCTACATGCTATAAAATCTATAGATTGTTGGTAGGTTGGCCAGATTACAAAATTATACGCTTACATTGAATAAAATGAATAATCGTACTATAGGTAGTACGGCTTCCCTTTAAGTTGTAGAACGCAATTAGAAAAATTATAATAAATTAATATCAATATAATACAACGAATAAATATCTGTAATAACCAACAAAATGGAATCTGGTGAATGGAAAATTGAAAAAAGTAACAAAATCAAAGTAAAAGGTTACAAAAAAAAATCTACCAAAAAAAAGTACTTAGTATTCACAACTTGTATTAAAGTATGTGTTTTGTATATTATTTGCAATTAAATTTGTACGTTGTATTAAATAGTTAGTTTTTGTAACTAGTGTACTGTTATAAATAATTATAATTTGTTATATTATATATAAAATTTGAAAATATATAAAGTTCAATTGTTGTAAAAATTATTTGATACATTTTTATTTCAATATCTGACAATCTTGACCTATTAAAAATGACTTTATTTAAACAAATTTAATTTCAGGTTATTTATGCTGTTTAAAAAGAAAAGGTTTTGAAAATATCATAAGCTCATATTTTTTTGTGCTATTCAAGGACAACTTACCGTGAAAAAAATTTTCAAAGCTGTGCTTTGAAAAAGAAATTTTGGTTTTTTCTAATAGCAAATTTCAAAAGTTTTGGGGATTTGCTCACATACATACATTAGTTAGGCCAGTCAAATCAGCTGAAAAAGGGGTCGTTATGTGAAAAAATGTTATTGTCGACAAAAAAAATATGTTGATATAGTATGAAATACCACGAATTAGCACAACTATTTTCCAACCAAAATTTGTGAACGCTTCATATTAAAAAAAAATCAAAAAGTAGCAAAAAACTGGTTTATTGCTTACATCTATTTGTAGGTCTTAAAAATATCTATCGAATAAAACAAGGTTTGTCAAAAAAGTGCTCATCAAAATTATATTTATTTTTGTCGATTTAACGCCGAATTGCCCCTTTAAAAACTTTCGGCAACTCAAAAAAAGGTTGCACAGATGCTCTGCATACGTACAATTTTTTTTCTATATAATATCTAAAAGGAAAAAAATTACGTTCGGAAGGTGTGCGCGAAATAAATTTTTTACTTTTTGAACATTTGAAACAGTGATTTTAGCCGAAATTAATCATATGCAAAAAATGCGCTTGCCTAAATTAAAAAATTTTTTTATGCGTTAACTCAAGATTATCCATTTTACATACAGAATTCTATTAATTAAATGAATTATTTAATTTCTTTTAAGATGAAGCTAAATGGATATTAATTGATTGAAAATTCGGAAAGTATCAAGCAAAAAAATTGTACTTTTAATGTATAAATAATGCACAATGGAATGAAGATTATTGGTACATAATTAAGAAAAATTTTTAAAAGTTTATCGATGTTCAGTGATGAACTTATTAATCAATTAAATATACTTTAGCCAATATCAATACTAAAAGTAATGTCATTTTTATTGCCATTGCAGGTGCAATTGTCCACAGTAAAGTACGTTTATTATTTGTGTCGTGATTTCCATTTAAAAAAATGCATAATCAATATATGCTCAAAAATCAGTGTCGCCAGATAGAGGTATTTTTTCTTTGTTCCACTCACATAGTACGACCTCATTTACATTAGAAAATAGAGGACAGAAAAACCCTAAATGGTAACCCTGTCAAAAATCATGTACAAATAATAATGTTCAACTAGCAACAAATACCTCGGTCGCTAACGCTCCCTCGGTCGATTTAAACTTTTGATTTATTTTGTTGTATCAATATTAATTATTAGAAAAACATTTAAACTATATGAAGTTATAAAGTTATTAGATTTAATTTTTCATTTTCAAAGTTTAGATAAATATAATATATTAATTCTAACAAGGGAAGTACATGACCTCCGGGAAACGGATCTCATCCTAACTTTGGTATGTCTTTTATAATATAAAAATATGAAGAAAGCCAAGTTATCTCTTGCCAATGGCCACTTTTACGGAAGTTATTCGACATCCAATAATAATAGCAGTAAAAATTACTTCTAATTCGGTCGCTTATAACTCGGAAACAAATAAAGATAAACAATCGAACCAAAAACCAGAAGAAAGTTGAGTTCAAGTAGATATGGTTTCAAAAAAAAGAAGCTCAAATTGCTTAATTTGAAGCAAAGTTATGAAGAAAATTAGAAATTGAAGACTATTAGGCCAAAATTTAATATGAAAAATTTATTGTTTCTTTTGGCCTAATAGTCTTCAATTTCTAATTTTCTTCATAACTTTGCTTCAAATTAAGCAATTTGAGCTTCTTTTTTTTCAAACCATATCTACTTGAACTCAACTTTCTTTTGGTTTTTGGTTCGATTGTTTATCTTTATTTGTTTCCGAGTTATAAGCGACCGAATTAGAAGTAATTTTTACTGCTATTATTATTGGATGTCAAATAACTTCCGTAAAAGTGGCCATTGGCAAGAGATAACTTGGCTTTCTTCATATTTTTATATTATAAAAGACATACCAAAGTTAGGATGAGATCCGTTTCCCGGAGGTCATGTACTCCCCTTGTAAGTAATAATAATCTTACTTATTTGTTAACATTTATTATTGTCTATTTTTTTATGCACATAATTACAATAATAATTGGATTTTATTATTCTTCAATTAAAATACTCTTTGATTTTATATTATTATTATAAAGAGCCGCGGTGGCTCATGGGTAGAGCTCCCGACTCTTACACCGAGGGTCGTGGGTTCGATCCCAGACGTGTACCTCTGAAAATTTTTTCATGTGCATTTTTCGAACACCGCGACTCAGTGGCTCGGCGTGTCACTATAATGTGACGCCAGTTCAGGTGCGCGTGCGTTTCGTGCACTTGTCAGTGCATGAGAGGCACGGGCATCTGAACTACAGGGAACGTTAGGGACGCGAAGATGTAAAGAGGATCGCGGTGGTTCCATCGGGAGGACAGGAAACTGTAATTATTAGACTAATTACAGTGACCAATGATATCTTCCGATGGACACAAGCGCCACTGTTTCAACTACATGTGCTTTGTTTACAGACACACCGTTCACCTCCGTCGCTGATTAGCCCTGGCAGCATAAATAGAGCAACGTTAAATAACATAAAAAAAAAAATATTATTATTATTATTCTTATGGCGTTGTCCAACCTTATTTCCTTTGTAATTATTATATGTGAAAAAATAAATAAAATTACAATTGTATGAATACAATAAAAAAAGGTAATTAGGTAACCTTTAATTTATGCACATTTAGATTTTACATGTATATATGGGCGATTTCTCGTAAATTGATCATGTCAAAAAATAAAAATCATGAAAAATAGAAAATTTTATTAAATAAAAATTTAAAATAAAATATTATTTATAATTATTAATGATTGATTTTCACCTATCGATTACTCAACATTTGGAGGATAAAAATTCTATATATATAAAAAAAAAAATAAAATTAAAGTTAATTTATTATTTTTTAATTTATTTATTTATTTATTTATTTTTTATTATTTTTTTTAAAATAAAGTAAATATTAAAAATATATAATAGAAAAAATTAAAGTTAAAGTTAAAGTTAAATAAAAATTAAATTCCATCAAAAACCTTTCTCCGTTTCTGTGACGTCAATCTATTTGTGTGACGTAATTGTCGATGTGACGATATTTTTTGATAAATAGATGTATCACATGTTTTTTGACGCACTGTTGGGGGTTAATGTTTTTAGTTGTTTTTTTAAAAGGGGTAAAATTTGAAGGGGGAAGGGGTGATGGTATGGGGTGTACCCTGGCCACCTAGTCATCGTCTTCAGAAAGTGACAATTTTTTTTGCATATTCAAGCAGGGTGGCACACTACTTACCAGTAGACGATGTCCAGATGACCCGGAGGTCACCCTGACCACCTGGACATCGTCTTCAGGAAGTGACAATTTTTTTTGCATATTCAAGCAGGGTGGTACACTACTTACTAGTAGACGATGTCCAGATGACCCGGAGGTAAAAAAAAATCAATCAACAACATAACAATTCAAAAATTGAAGCAGCACTTTTAAAGCGTAGCGCTAATATTGCTAAGTTTTTAACAAAGCGTTAAAAATAAATTAATTAATAAAGAAAATCATATCTAAAGTGCACACTTAATTCAAATATTTACAAATATACATATAAGCAGCACCTTTAAAGAGTAGCGCTCAAAATTTTAAAATAAATCATCAATAGAACAATTCAAAAATTGAAGCAGCACCTTTAAAGCGTAGCGCTAATATTGCTAAGTTTTTAACAAAGCGTTAAAAATAAATTAATTAATAAAAAAAATCATATCTAAAGTGCACCCTTAATTCAAATATTTACAAATATACATATAAGCAGCACCTTTAAAGAGTAGCGCTCAAAATTTTAAAATAAATCATCAATAGAACAATTCAAAAATTGAAGCAGCACCTTTAAAGCGTAGCGCTAATATTGCTAAGATTTTAACAAAGCGTTAAAAATAAATTAATTAATAAAAAAAATCATATCTAAAGTGCACACTTAATTCAAATATTTACAAATATACATATAAATAGCACCTTTAAAGAGTAGCACTCAAAATTTCAAAATAAATAAACAATATATATTGAACAAAATATATGAACAATATATGTCAGTCCCAAGCCTGTAATCGCAGAGGGAAAATGAAATTAAACAAAAAAATTATAAAACAAAAAAATAATGTCACTTCCCGAGGACGATGTCCAGGTTGTCAGGATGACCTCCAGGTCAACTACCCATCCTCCTTTAATTCCCTCACCTTACCCTATTTTAACTCTTTTTAAAAAACTCAAGTTCATGATAATGAGTCAATAAATGAAAATGCTACTCCTCATTTAAAAAAAAAATTAGATGTTATTGCAGAACTTAAGAGTAAACAAAAAAAAATAAAAATAATATGTATGATGGTAAAATAGCAAATAATTATTTTAATGAATCTTTAATAATTGAAAATTATTTAGGTACAATGTCTGAAATTTGTAAATATTGCCATGCAAAACATTTTTCATGTGAATACAATAAAAATAAATTATTTTCAAGTTGTTGTCAAATGGCTAAAGTAACGCTACCTGACAATCCTACATGGGTGAAAATCATCTAACGTGAACAGTTGACGTTGTGATATGCAAGAAAACAAAATGAAAAAAATTATATATTTTTGGTTTCTCTGGACCAATTACAGTTTCTAGAGTACCTGTTTACAGTGGGCATACAGGATCAGTTGATTTACTCAACGTATTGAAGATTTTTAATTTTTACATTCCAGGGGAATTACATATATTTTGATATATAAAACATAAACATCTTGAATACATCCCTAATACAAAATCTCACGTGAGATCTCAAGTGAGATTTCATGCCAAAATCTCATGTGATATTTCAATTGGAGGTGTTTAAATTTGCTAAATAATAAAAAATCGATTTCTCATGTGAGATTTTGTAATAGGGATAGAAAGTTTTAATAAACATATTTTATGGAGTATACATTGAATATAACTATACCTAATTGATAATAACAATAAAAAAAATTACAAATTAACAATTCTTAACAAATTCTTCCATTTATAAAATATATGCAATGTTTCCATATAATCAATTTAACATAATTTTTATATTTGTAATATAAATTATATATTTTTAATATTTCTTTTAGTAGTGACTTCTTTTATCTTAAATAACAATTTTACTCTTTTTCTGAGTTTTATTTTCGTACGAGATCGACCCTAATTGATAATGTTCACATTGTCTATTCAAATTACATTCGTAACAACTTACTTCATTAAAATTAATTTTTTGGGGCTCACATCTACTCCATTTCCATTGATGGACTCGCATAGTTCCTTTGAATAGTGAAAACAATTGTTAAGAAGTAATGTGAAATAAAAGAAATTTGGACAGGGGATGTTACATGCCAGGGGAGATTACATAGATTGTTTTTTAAATTTTATTACGTTAACATTCAAAATTTCCACATCGGAATAATACTATTTTTATGTAGTTACTTTATCTGAAATTTACTCTATGAATTGGTTTTAAAAAATTTATTAGTTTTCCAATTATACTCTACCAGAGGAATTACATTAAAAAAGGTAACCGCTGAATTACCACAAAAACATGCCCGTATTTTTTGCTTAACATCATGAAACATTAAAAATAAAATTATTACCTCTAAAATAAACCAAAAGTTAACAATTACACCTGGTCAGAAAAATGTTTTATGTTTACAATTAATTTTAAAGACATTAATCATAACACAGCTATTATTAATAACAAGTTTGTTACAAAGTTCAGTAAGTTCAGTGCACTTCAAAAATCAGTAAATGTTCAGATTTTCAACTTGATTTTAATTGTGGTTATCAAAATGAACAATTAAGTTTTGAACCCGTTTTTGAAATAAAGAAATACGCCTATAATCGCACCAGTTAATATGCGATTATGGCCTTCTTACAGCCAGGGGACGTTACATTTCAAACTTTAAGCAACTTAAACTTGGCAATAAAATCAACTTTTATCAAGTTTCACGACTGACTTACGTTAAATTACATATATTGTACTTAGAATATATTATTCGTAATTTTATATATGATATAATGGGATATATTTCACTATTACACAAATGTGCACGTTAGATGATTTTCACCCACATATCCAAAAGAATTAAAAAATTTGGTTATAGGTAATTCGAAATATAGTACGAATTTTCGTCAAAACATAAGACAATACAACAATTCTTTAGCTTAAATTATTATCCTCATTAATGCGTTCATTAATTAATAAAATACTAAAATCAGACAATGTATGTTGACAATATTGTAGCAATATGACATTATTCCAACAATATCGCTGCAGTATGAAGTGCTGTCTGGGTAGGAATGTATCTATTCCTTTATACCTAATGAGTATTTTCTTAACCTTGCATTTTTTTTAGAAAAGAAAGTTTTGGAAACAAGATTGTACTCTATTCTCATTCAAGGGAAAAAAATTATAGTGTATTTGGTATTTATTACTCAAAGTACTATTAACACAAATCACATTTTTATATTTTCGGTTTGGAAACTTTACATTTTAACCTTTAGACTACCGAGATTTTAGAAATGAAATCGTCCTTTAAAAGTTTCTGAATTGCCAACCTGCTTGAATATGCACAAAAATTGTCACTTCCTGAAGACGATGTCCAGGTGGTCAGGGTGACCTCCGGGTCATCTGGACATCGTCTACTGGTAAGTAGTGTGATACCCTGCTTGAATATGCAAAAAAAATTGTCACTTCCTGAAGACGATGTCCAGGTGGTCAGGGTGACCTCCGGGTCATCTGGACATCGTCTACTGGTAAGTAGTGTGCCACCCTGCTTGAATATGCAAAAAAAATTGTCACTTCCTGAAGACGATGTCCAGGTGGTCAGGGTGACCTCCGGGTCATCTGGACATCGTCTACTGGTAAGTAGTGTGCCACCCTGCTTGAATATGCAAAAAAATTGTCACTTCCTGAAGACGATGTCCAGGTGGTCAGGGTGACCTCCGGGTCATCTGGACATCGTCTACTGGTAAGTAGTGTGCCACCCTGCTTGAATATGCAAAAAAAATTGTCACTTCCTGAAGACGATGTCCAGGTGGTCAGGGTGACCTCCGGGTCATCTGGACATCGTCTACTGGTAAGTAGTGTGCCACCCTGCTTGAATATGCAAAAAAAATTGTCACTTCCTGAAGACGATGTCCAGGTGGTCAGGGTGACCTCCGGGTCATCTGGACATCGTCTACTGGTAAGTAGTGTGCCACCCTGCTTGAATATGCAAAAAAAATTGTCACTTCCTGAAGACGATGTCTAGGTGGTCAGGGTACACCCCATATCACCACCCCTTCCCCCTTCAAATTTTACCCTTTTAAAAAAGCAACTAAAACATTAACCCCCAACAGTACGTCAAAAAACATGTGATACATCGAATTATCAAAAAATATCGTCACTTCGACAATTACGTCATACAAATAGATTGACGTCACAGAAAGGGAGAAAGGTTTTTGATGGAAGCAGCTTAATATAATATAGATATATCATGCGATACTTATATATTAAATTAAACTGACAAAGTTTTTTTTACGTGACACAAACGAAATTTGCAAAAGTTAATATCAATTTATTTATGCATTTAATTACAACTAGAATTATGTATATTAAGTTTAATAAGCATGGGTTAATTTGAAAATATAGTTATGTTATTTATATTCCATACAACTTCGTTCAAAAATTGTTGACGTTCCGTCACTAACTTGTCAAAATATTAAGTGCATTTTTGGCCAATATCAATACTTCAATGAAAATGTTTATTACTTCAATTTTAGTATGGATATTGGCCAAACATGCACTTAATTGATTGACAAGTTAGTTACTGAACGACGACAATTTTTTAACGGTGTCGCATGGAATATAAATAATACAGCAATTTTTAAGTTAATCCAGGCTTGTCAAACGTAACATACAGAATTCTAGTTGTAATTAAAAAGATAATTTAATTATTTGTAAGGTGAAGCTAAATTGATATTAATGTTTGCAAATTTTCTGTGTATATAAAAAAACTTTGACAATTTAATTTAATATATAAATGTCGCATAATTGAACACTACTATTTGTACATGATTTTTGAGCATATATTGATTATGCATTTTTTTAAATAGAAATCACTAAACAAATAATAAACGTACTCTACTGTGGACAATTACAGTTGCAATGGCAATAAGAAAGACATTACTTTTAGTATTGATATTGACTAAAGTGCATTTAATTGATTGATCATCACTGAATGTCGATCCCCTTAAGAATGTATACTTTAATTTAATAGAGTGTAAATGCATGTAGAAGCTTTAAATAAAAAGTATATTAAATAGTAGTACTTACCAAGTGAAGTTGTCGAATTCACCAAATATTATTAAGCCGACACTGAATTCACAAGTTGTAAAGTTCACGAAATATTTTAAAAGTAACACAAGTTCACTCTGTCAGATGTTTGCACTAGCTGTGATAGATGCAGACTGACTGAGACTAACATTTTGCGTCAACAGAATAACTTTATACCTGAGCATATTATGCTCATTGCAAATAGAAAATTGTTGGTTTTCCGTAAAAGGCTGCAATAAAGGGAAATGATTTTGTAAATGTAGCGAAACCCTAATTCTAGAAATACTAATTACTTAACAAATAAGTTCTAATACCTTTGCAATATGTAATATAAGTATATTGTATTATATTAACTATAATGCACAATAAGCGTTTGACATAAAATTTATGAGGTTGACGGCAATAATGACATGTAATAAAAGTGCAGGTAATAATACCTTAATTGGTACTGAGATGACCCATAGCTTTCAGGTACACTAATGTATATATTATTGTTATCTGTATTGTTATACATGGTATTATATTTATATAATATTCTCTTTTATTGATATAGGGAAAGAAAATTATAATCAATTTAGCTTCCTCAAATTCGAAATGTTATGGAAAATTCCTGGCGAAAGTTAAGTAAGTAAAAGATAGAGCAAGGAAGTAATTTTAGCATGCTGGTATTAAATTTATCATCGAAAAACGTAGTACTTTATATAAAACTTTATCATGGTTTATACAGTAATGAATAAGACTTAATAATAATGGTAAATAATTTCATATATATCATTGAAAAGTAAAAACGAAGCGTATAGAGCGAGATATATTAGCTGCGTCAGTTTGAATTTTGAGCCGCTGCGCATGCGCCGCGCGCGCCTCGGCCCGCTAGCTATCTCGGAGAGCACATTTTCCGATACACGCGGAGCGCGCGTCAAAATTTTAATTCACTTCAACTCGCTTATACTTTTACATTGATGCAACAATCACATTAATTATTATTGCATAATGAACTTCATGTTATTATCTGTCTAGTGGTGGGTGTTAAATTTCTTAATCTTGAGTACAAGCTGAATTATAGATTAAAGAAAAAAAAATTATCTCAGGTTCTAATTAAGTTACAGAATTCATTTTTTTCAAAAAACGTAAAAAAAATTAGAGGATTCAATATATGTATATTGCATTCTTGAAATATTATATTAAATGCAAAATTATTAACAAAAACTGTCCGAAAAATTAAGGTATTTGTTTAACTTGGTTTTTTAACAATAAAAATTAAAATTATCGATTAGCTAATAATTAAGCATTAAAATATAAGTCTTGGAGAAGACGTAGCCGTTGCCTGGTTTCTGTACGACTTTGGAAAGTCTGATTTTTTAGATTTGAAAATGAAGCCTTTTTTTCGAAAAATCGATTTTTTTAAAAAACTATTAAAGATATCGATTTGAAATTTTGTACGCTTCCTAACTATGCTAAATGTGATATTTTACCATTGTTATTTATAGGGCTTCCTATCTTAATTTTAATACTATCGATAAGTCAAAAAACGTCGATTTTTGAGCTTTAAGCTCAATTTGTTAATTAACTAATTAAGCGATTTTGACAAACTTTTTAAATAATTGTTGCGATGATGATTTTCTTTAATCTATAATTCAGCTTGTACTCAAGATTAAGAAATTTAACACCCACCACTAGACAGATAATAACATGAAGTTCATTATGCAATAATAATTAATGTGATTGTTGCATCAATGTAAAAGTATAAGCGAGTTGAAGTGAATTAAAATTTTGACGCGCGCTCCGCGTGTATCGGAAAATGTGCTCTCCGAGATAGTTAGCGGGCCGAGGCGCGCGCGACGCATGCGCAGCGGCTCAAAATTCAAACTGACGCAGCTAATATATCTCGCTCTATACGCTTCGTTTTTACTTTTCAATGATATATATTAAATTATTTACCATTATTATTAAGTCTTATTCATTACTGTATAAACCATGATAAAGTTTTATATAAAGTACTACGTTTTTCAATGATAAATTGAATACCAGCATGCTAAAATTACTTTCTTGCTCTATCTTTTACTTACTTAACTTTCGCCAGGAATTTTCCATAACATTTCGAATTTGAGGAAGCTAAATTGATTATAATTTTCTTTCCCTATATCAATAAAAGAGAATATTATATAAATAATAATACTATGTATAACAATACAGATAACAATAATATATACATTAGTGTACCTGAAAGCTATGGGTCATCCCAGTACCAATTAAAGTATTATTACCTGCACTTTTATTACCTGTCATTATTGCCGTCAACCTCATAAATTTTATGTCAAACGCTTATTGTGCATTATAGTTAATATAATACAATATACTTATATTACATATTGCAAAGGTATTAGAACTTGTTTGTTAAGTAATTAGTATTTCTAGAATTAGGGTTTCGCTACATTTACAAAATCATTTCCCTTTATTGCAGCCTTTTACGGAAAACCAACAATTTTCTATTTGCAATGAGCATAATATGCTCAGGTATAAAGTTATTCTGTTGACGCAAAATGTTAGTCTCAGTCAGTCTGCATCTATCACAGCTAGTGCAAACATCTGACAGAGTGAACTTGTCTTACTTTTAAAATATTTCGTGAACTTTACAACTTGTGAATTCAGTGTCGGCTTAATAATATTTGGTGAATTCGACAACTTCACTTGGTAAGTACTACTATTTAATATACTTTTTATTATAAAGCTTCTACATGCATTTACACTCTATTAAATTAAAGTATACATTCTTAAGGGGATCGACATTCAGTGATGATCAATCAATTAAATGCACTTTAGTCAATATCAATACTAAAAGTAATGTCTTTCTTATTGCCATTGCAACTGTAATTGTCCACAGTAGAGTACGTTTATTATTTGTTTAGTGATTTCCATTTAAAAAAATGCATAATCAATATATGCTCAAAAATCATGTACAAATAGTAATGTTCAATTATGCGACATTTATATATTAAATTAAATTGTCAAAGTTTTTTTATATACACAGAAAATTTGCAAACATTAATATCAATTTAGCTTAACCTTACCAATAATTAAATTATCTTTTTAATTACAACTAGAATTCTGTATGTTACGTTTGACAAGCCTGGATTAACTTAAAAATTGCTGTATTATTTATATTCCATGCGACACCGTTAAAAAATTGTCGTCGTTCAGTAACTAACTTGTCAATCAATTAAGTGCATGTTTGGCCAATATCCATACTAAAATTGAAGTAATAAACATTTTCATTGAAGTATTGATATTGGCCAAAAATGCACTTAATATTTTGACAAGTTAGTGACGGAACGTCAACAATTTTTGAACGAAGTTGTATGGAATATAAATAACATAACTATATTTTCAAATTAACCCATGCTTATTAAACTTAATATACATAATTCTAGTTGTAATTAAATGCATAATCTAAATGGATTAAAGATGAAGTTAAATTGATATTAACTTTTGCAAATTTCGTTTGTGTCACGTAAAAAAACTTTGTCAGTTTAATTTAATATATAAGTGTCGCATGATATATTGAACATTATTATTTGTACATGATTTTTGACAGGGTTACCATTTAGGGTTTTTCTGTCCTCTATTTTCTAATGTAAATGAGGTCGTACTATGTGAGTGGAACAAAGAAAAAATACCTCTATCTGGCGACACTGATTTTTGAGCATATATTGATTATGCATTTTTTTAAATGGAAATCACGACACAAATAATAAACGTACTTTACTGTGGACAATTGCACCTGCAATGGCAATAAAAATGACATTACTTTTAGTATTGATATTGGCTAAAGTGTATTTAATTGATTAATAAGTTCATCACTGAACATCGATAAACTTTTAAAAATTTTTCTTAATTATGTACCGATAATCTTCATTCCATTGTGCATTATTTATACATTAAAAGTACAATTTTTTTGCTTGACACTTTCCGAATTTTCAATCAATTAATATCCATTTAGCTTCATCTTAAAAAAAATTAAATTATTCATTTAATTAATAGAATTCTGTGTGTAAAATGGATAATCTTGAGTTAACGCATAAAAAAATTTTTTAATTTAGGCAAGCGCATTTTTTGTATATGATTAATTTCGGCTAAAATCACTGTTTCAAATGTTCAGAAAGTAAAAAATTTATTTCGCGCACACCTTCCGAACGTAATTTTTTTCCTTTTAGACATTATATAGAAGAAAAAATTGTACGTATGCAGAGCATCTGTGCAACCTTTTTTTTGAGCTGCCGAAAGTTTTTAAAGGGGCAATTCGGCGTTAAATCGACAAAAATAAATATAATTTTGACGAGCACTTTTTTTGATTCTTGAAACATTTATTTTCGCCGAACTTGCTCATGTATAATTTCATGAGAAAATTTGTAAGATCTCACCAAACATTTTTGTATTTCTTTAGAGTTAACGTTGCTTGTCCCCTTAATTGATTAACAAATTAATACTTAAAAATCGGTAATTTTTTAAAAATTTTTCTTAATTATGTACCGATAATCTTCATTCCATTGTGCATTATTTATACATTAAAAGTACAATTTTTTTGCTTGACACTTTCCGAATTTTCAATCAATTAATATCCATTTAGCTTCATCTTAAAAAAAATTAAATTATTCATTTAATTAATAGAATTCTGTGTGTAAAATGGATAATCTTGAGTTAACGCATAAAAAAATTTTTTAATTTAGGCAAGCGCATTTTTTGCATATGATTAATTTCGGCTAAAATCACTGTTTCAAATGTTCAGAAAGTAAAAAATTTATTTCGCGCACACCTTCCGAACGTAATTTTTTTCCTTTTAGACATTATATAGAAGAAAAAATTGTACGTATGCAGAGCATCTGTGCAACCTTTTTTTTGAGCTGCCGAAAGTTTTTAAAGGGGCAATTCGGCGTTAAATCGACAAAAATAAATATAATTTTGACGAGCACTTTTTTTGATTCTTGAAACATTTATTTTCGCCGAACTTGCTCATGTATAATTTCATGAGAAAATTTGTAAGATCTCACCAAACATTTTTGTATTTCTTTAGAGTTAACGTTGCTTGTCCCCTTAATTGATTAACAAATTAATACTTAAAAATCGGTAATTTTTTAACACAGTGGCATGTAATATAATCAAATTATGCAATTTTCTTTAATTGTTTGTTTACATTATATTCACTTATATTTTTTTATGATTACAGATTCCTGCAAAATGGATACTGAAAAATGTATCATCTGCAACATGGATATGCCAGTTGATAATACTGAGATTATTAAACTGTGAGGTATCGAATCTTTGTGTAATGCTAGTATGCGAAGAAAGGATAGGTTATATTTGAAATTAAAAGGTATTGAATTACTTAAAGTTCATAAATCTTGTCGAATTTCATATGTATCGGACCGTCATATTGAAGCATAATTGAAAAAACCAAGGACAACAACTCGTAAGTCATCAGAAAAACTTCCCATAAATTTTTTTCAATTCGAAAAATTCTGCTTATTTTGCGGTGAGGAAGCATCAAACGATTTCATAAAAAAACAAACAAAGAATCGCGTAGATTAACGAAAGCATGTGGCTTTTGTATCGAGTTTAGATTTTAAAACGAGATTAGATCAACATTTAACAGATCGAACAGACCAAAATAGCATCGATTTAAAGAATAGACTTGAATCAGTGTATGATTTGCAAATATACGAAGCTCGTTATCATGTTACTTGTTACAACAGTTTTTATCATTCCCGCGAAACAAGTAATATTGGTCGTCCTGAAAATAACATTATTACATTGGCTCTTGAATTCGCAATGAATTATATAATGGACAATCAAAGTGAATGTCAGTTTTCTTTGTCTGAAATTTTAGAAAAGTATGATGGCGAGATTCCCAACTTACGATATTTAAGTACTAAATTGAGTGAAATATTTGGTAACGATATTATTGTTTACTCCAAAGTCGGCGATATTATCATTTGTTATCGGGATATAGCTGGTATGGTTGCTTCTGATAGATGGTACCAAAATAGAGCGGACAATGAAGACGAAGAATGAAAAAGAATCGTTGAAGCTGCTGCTGAAATAATTTTTCAAGACATTCGCACAAAATATTATGACGTAGACAATTATAAGTCTCCTAACTGCTTCTTAAAGGATGTTAATGACGATATACCGACTGCGTTGCAATCATTTTTAGATATCATCATAAGAAAAAAATAAAAAGATTAATGGAAATAACGAAAAATGGGATCATTGAATTTCAACGATAGCTCACATGATGATATCAGCTGCAGACCGCGATCTTTTTTATCACCAATACTTTTAGGTTTATCATCGATGATGCATTAAAAACATGCATCAAAAAATTTGATCGGTACTCTTTCTTTTCTTGGTATCTGTGCACCTTACTCGGAAACGTTGCTCTTTGAAGCTTCCATTGTTCATAATCCGCAACAATATACGTTCGATAATTCCTACTTTCAATTTGTATTCGATAACGCTGACCATAACACTAACACATGTGACGTTGTAAAATACAACGCACAAGTACTTGCACATGGCTTGTATTTACAAGTCATGTGCATGCATAATTGTTACATTACGATAGCTCGCGATCGCGTCGCAGATAGCGAATCCCTCGCTGGCGGACCGAAGTGCACCGATGCACTTTTAAAGCGAATATTGATACCCACGGTATGGGTATGTTTTAGCGACGGAGCCGACGAACGACGCGACCGATACCCGACGGTAGTACGCGGATCACTACCCAGACCACGGCCAAGAGGTATCGTGAGCCAAGGACCGAGCCCAGGTCGTCTCACGATACCTGGCGTATCCGCTGCTGATGTCAACAAGACGGGAGGTTAGGCGGCGTCCTAACCTCAACCGTCACACGTGCTCAGCAGACGACGACGGTCGAGATGGCGCATGGGTGCGCGCACGCCCGAACTACGTACAACTAGTCGGGAGAGCCAGGGTGCTCCCCCACCTTACACCCGTATACCGGGGAACGCGGCACCGACGGCGACGCTCGTGCGGCACTAGGCGTGGTGCGCGGAGAAGGGGGAAATCACTCGAGCAGCGAGAGTGTTGCGCGCGCGAAGAGCTCGAGTGAGCGACCGTAGTGGGATAATGGGTGGGAGCGCGCGGAGCGAGGGGAGCGCGCGAATAGAGTAGGAGTCGCGGTATACCTAATATATGCGTGCGAAGGTATACCGCGGCATACTAGAATATAGATATATATATATATATAGATATAGACGGCGCGCACACCTATGTATTGGTGTATACTGTTATATATAGCGCGCACGTATATTAATATTAGATTGATTAGTTTAGCTAGATTGCATCGTTAATTTTAAATCAAAATTATGTAGATCCGTCGGTAGAGTTTGGGGCGATTCGTAATAATTTTAAAGTATGTATATAGTTGTAAATAGTGCGGAAATTAAATACTAATTGTTGTGTGAGTGTGTCGGGATAGTTAGAACTAATTATATAGCCGGTAGGCACGGGGCGGCAGCACCGACTGGATTACCGATATGGTAATTAATTATTTGTATTGCGCGCCTTCCGAGTGTCGGGGATGATTGGTTGCGTGATCGACCCAATAATGAACAGGTTGGTGGTGACGTAAACCACTATTATTGGATAATCGGCCTTGACGGAAATAAGATCAAGGCTGACTACGCGTATCGATCACGCAATCAACCACCCTAATCAACGCCGGTAGATAAGGTGTAGAGTAAGTTAGAGAAGGGTAGCGATAGGGTGGGGAGGAAAATCCTTAAATTTGGGGATTAAGCCACGTCGCGAGCCGGATGAAGAAGCCGGTCTCGACGATTCGCTACCCGATCGTCCGACGAGACAGTTGTATTTTCTGAGTAGTAGTATTGTCGAGGCAGAGTAGCCATTTTCTTCTTTTTGTTGCGAGTTGAGTAAAGTAGAGTTGTAGGGAGTAGTATTGGAGCCGTGAGAAGAGTAATTAGGCGAGTATAGTTACGGTTAGCCCGACGGGCGGCCGAATTACTAATATTTATATTTTATATTTTTATATTTGCCGGACGGACTGATTTGAGAGATTGCGTGCACGTGTGTGAGTCGGTCGCGGATCGCGGTTAATAATTGTGTCGGTGCCGGACTTATAATATTATTTTGAAAGTTTTAATAAATTACGTTGAAGGTGATTATTATTGAATTCGTGAGTGTTATTTCATATTTCCCCTTACTCTAAAAGCCGCCGGTTCCGAGGTGGTCAGCCGTCGGGATTCCCTCTGTGACGAGGAGTCGAGTGAAGATTTGCCGGGTTGCCGATTAGTATTGTAAAGTAGTTATTTCATTATTAGTTAAATATCGCCAGGCGCCCAATTAAATATAAATCGGCGATATCTAGCCACTTTCAACGTCGCTACGACGGAACCTCCGCCGGGTTATAATTTAATCCAATTAGATTTTTCCCGACGAAAAGTAGCGTCGCACACAATAGACGGGCGCAATACATTTCACGCGATGGGTGGAATAATGTGTGTTACCCTATCATCAACCGTGACGTCAGATGAAGTAATTCCGAGATTAAAAAAACTTCCATCTGCAGAAATGATAGGAAAATTTGGGTTCATAAAAATGCACCATTTTCATAAAAAAGAATCAGGGTTGAAAAAGCTTCTTGTTAAAGAATTAAACATGGACAATTTAATAGAAAATAATGAGTTTATAACACCTTACAATTTTTTGTTGTAAAAGTTTTCTACGTCTCAAATTATTCCTCTACCATTTGTTAATACACCACCAAGTAATTATGGTACAGTATATAATGTTTTACTTGAAGCGGATTTAAAATGTAAGAAATATGGACAAAAGCACTGCTTCGTAACCTTCGATCAACCGTTATACATAAAAGTTCGTGATATATTAGCTTGTTGTAAAGATGATAATTTAAGCACTGTTACAGTGAGACTTGGTGGATTTCATACATTAATGTCTTTCATGGGATCTATAGGTTATATTATGAATGGTAGTGGATTAAAAGAATTATTATCTCAAATATATGCTGAAGGATCTTTAGATAAAATAATGATGGGACATGCATATTCTAGAGCAGTCAGAGGTCATAACATTAACTCATGCAGCATTAAACAGTATTATTCTATCATCTATAAATTTGTCTACTGATGAAGAACAATTTTTAAACGACTTAATTAATATTATTGGAGAGGATCAGTTTTTTCAGAAAATTAAAAGTGAACAATTTTAAAGGATGAAACACAAATTTTTAGTGCAATTTAAAAAGATTGAAAATTATGGTCCGACAGCAAAACTTTGGTGCCAATATTTTGTTATGGTAACTATTCCAAGCAGAACGAAGTGCAAATTGGAAGCTGTATTTGCAAAACGTTAAGAAAATGCTACCATTTTTTCATGCTAGTGGACATTTTTTATATGCTAAATCTGCGCATTTATACATCCAAGATATGTTAGAGTTAGAATCGAAAATGGATATCCACGAATACGACAAATTTACGAGGCAAGGGTATTTTACTATTCGACGATCCGATAAATTTTGGTCTGGTATTTGTACAGATATGACGATAGAACAAGTTCTTATGAGATCAATGAAAACAAATGGAGGACTAACACATGGACGTGGAATCACTGAAAGCGTACTTTCAAAATGGATTATATCAATGATTGTTCTTGTTGACGTTACACAGGCAATGGAAAATTATTGCAATTCTGCATATTGTACGAGTGAACAGCACGTGGAGTTTCACGAACTGAAAGAGATAGTTTAGATTTTCAAAAAATATTACAATTTTTCGAAACTCATGATCCTTTTATTAATGCAGATTTTTCAATGTCAATTTGTACAGTATTAAAAGGAAATAATTTAATCAATTGTTACAACGCCTATGAAGTAGTAATGGCGTCTTTTAAAAATATTATTGGAAACAATTTTGATGAAATTAAATTCGAGAGAAAAAAAAAATTCTTTCGCTACAAGCTACAACGTCATCGTTAAAAATAGGAAACGAGATAATAATCATAGATCCTACTTTACTCTTGCAGAGAATTTGTTTAAAAATTGATTCTAAAACTGATATGTCCGAATTTTTAAAATATGAACTTGCACCTTATCCTCTAACTTTGTTTGATGAAGTTGGTATGCGCAAGACACAAAAATCAAGTTTTTATGAAAATTTTCTTCACTTAGATACACTTCCAGCTACAGTTAATGTTATCCATGTCATTGATGGAGGATATTTACTGCATCGTGTAATATGGCACCAAAATGACACAGTAGATGATATATTAAATCACTATGTAAAGTATATTGACACTATTACGCAAAACATTCGTACGTAATATTTGATGGTTATCCGCAAAATTCTTCAAATTATTTTACTAAAAGTGCAGAACGTCAAAGAAGAAGTACCAAAATTAATGGCGTTGAAGTAGTATTTGATAATACAACAAAAATCAGTACATCGAAAGAAAAGTTTATATCAAATGATAAAAATAAAAGTAGATTGATACAACTACTTAGTGAGAGGTTGAAAAATAATCATTTTTGTACTAAAATAGCTGAAGAAGATGCCGATTTATTAATCGTAAATACAGCTATTGAAATTGCACGTATTAATCCATATAGCATCATTGTAGATCTGCTAGTACTTTTAAATCAATTAGCTCCACCAGAATTAAATATTTATTTTTCAAAACCTAGTAGAGGTATATGTGAACAAAAAATCTTTTCATCCAACAGTTTTAAGTATCCAGCATTGAAGAATATAATATGCTTCTTGCACGCTTTAACTGGTTGTGATACTACCTCTTGTTTTTATAATCAAGGTAAAAATAAAACATTAAAAATGATTGATAAAAACCCTACTTTGCAAAAATTAGCAGCAACTTATTATGATGAAAATATAGAGCCCGCAATTATTAGTGAAAATGGAAAAAAATAATAAGTGTTATGTATGGTGCTAAAGATAGCAATATAAATTTAAATGATTTACAGTTTGAAATTTTTAAAAAAACTACATCTAAAAGTTCTTTCAAGTTATAAATGCTCCCGCCAACAGAATCAGCAGCTAGTCAACATTTGTACAGAGTATATTTCCAAATTCAGGTATGGTTGACCAATTCAAAAGATGCTATAAAGTGGGGTTGGGAACAAACAGAGAATGGACTTGCACCGGTACACTGTACAGATGATTTAATTCCAAAACAACTTATGCAAAGTATTGCTTGCAGATGCGAGACTGGTTGTAAAAAACAAAATTGTAGCTGCAGAAAACACGGACTTTTCTGTTCAGATTTATGTACAAACTGCCAAGGCGAAAAGTGTACGAATATTAAAATAAAAATAGATTTAAGAAAGGAGGATTCTAATGATACATTCGTTCAAAGTACAAATGATGCAGAAAATGAATTTGAAGATCAATCTTTTGACTATTGTGAATTAAATAATAGTGACAAAGAATATGATGATATAATGGATGTCAGTGATAACGATGAGTATGAAATATTGTGCAAGAAACAAAAATTAATGTAAAACTGAACACATTGAGTATGAAACAACCAAATATATAATACAGTTATTTCATTTTATATCGCTTAGTACCACATTATTACATACACTTAAAATAATATTAAAAAAATAATTTTTAATGCGGGCTTTTCGTGTGTACCAATTAATATTTATATACATATTTAATATATATATATATATATATATATATATATATATTTATAAATTGATCATTCGGTACTTATGCCGACAAATTCTTACGGGAAATGGGAATTGTGCTTACTTTGGGGTAATTATGCCGACGTCAGCATAATTCCACCGAAAATTCAACCATGTATCCGTACTTATGCCGACACACAAAAAATCGGAAAATTATCTTTGTGAGCTCCGCTTTGACGTTATAATATTAATGAAGGATTGAAGTTATAACCTCATTCGAAGTGTCGGAGGCCTCCGGCACCTCGAAAGACGTTATAACTTCAATCCTTCATTAATATTATAAGGTCAAAGTGTGCTTTTTTACCGGTGAGGGGTATTTAGGTATTTGGGTTATTGGATATTTGGGTTATTGGTTTTTTATGCATTATTCTGTCAATTAATATTCTCCCCCTTATATCTGAGTCGTTACATATGTTTTATAACCTCAAAACACCAAGATAACACGAAGTGTCACCATAAGTACCGATACTGGTGTTTATATATATATCAATAATATTCGCAATTATTAAATTATTTGATTTGAGCAAAAATTATTTACAAATAAATATTAAAATGTGTAGACGTAAATGACAGTCTCCACCCTGTTAAACACAGAGAGAAAATTATTGTATGAAATATTTGTGTATAATATATTAGTAATTTATTTACAAATATGTTATAAACAAATATTTTGTACAGGTGTAACGTTTATTTTTATTAAAAGATAGAGCAAGGAAGTAATTTTAGCATGCTGGTATTAAATTTATCATCGAAAAACGTAGTACTTTATATAAAACTTTATCTTGGTTTATACAGTAATGAATAAGACTTAATAATAATAGTAAATAATTTAATATATATCATTGAAAAGTAAAAACGAAGCGTATAGAGCGAGAAATATTAGCTGCGTCAGTTTGAATTTTGAGCCGCTGCGCATGCGCCGCGCGCGCCTCGGCCCGCTAACTACCTCGGAGAGCACATTGTCCGATACACGCGGAGCGCGCGTCAAAATTTTAATTCACTTCAACTCGCTTATACTTTTACATTGATGCAACAATCACATTAATTATTATTGCATAATGAACTTCATGTTATTATCTGTCTAGTGATGGGTGTTAAATTTCTTAATCTTGAGTACAAGCTGAATTATAGATTAAAGAAAAAAAAATTATCTCAGGTTCTAATTAAGCTACAGAATTCATTTTCTTCAAAAAACGTAAAAAAAATTAGAGGATTCAATATATGTATATTGCATTCTTGAAATATTATATTAAATGCAAAATTATTGAAAAAAACTGTCCGAAAAATTAAGGTATTTGTTTAACTTGGTTTTTTAACAATAAAAATTAAAATTATCGATTAGCTAATAATTAAGCATTAAAATATAAGTCTTGGAGAAGACGTAGCCGTTGGCTGGTTTCTGTACGACTTTGCAAAGTCTTATTTTTTAGATTTGAAAATGACGCCTTTTTTTCGAAAAATCGATTTCTTTAAAAAACTATTAAAGATATCGATTTGAAATTTTGTACGCTTCCTAACTATGCCAAATGTGACATTTTACCACTGTTAGTTATAGGGCTTTCTATCATAGTTTTAGTACTATCGATAAGTCAAAAAAACGTCTATTTTTGAGCTTTAAGCTCAATTTGTTATTTAACTAATTAAGCGATTTTGACAAACCTTGTTTTACTCGATAGATATTTTTAAGACCTACAAATAGTATATGAAACTTTTTTCTCTATTATCAATATTTATCGAAATATAAGCAAAAAACCTTTTTTTTGCAACTTTTCGATTTTTTTTTTTTAATATGAAGCGTACACAAATTTGGGTTGGAAAATAGTTGTGCTAATTCGTGGTATTTCATACTATATCAACATATTTTTTTTGTCGACAATAACATTTTTTCACTAAAAAAGTCTAATTTGACTGGACTAAGTTATTTATGTACTTTACGAGCGTCCAAGGCATAACTAATCCATTCACAATAATATTTTTCCTATAATTGCGATAACGCGTCGGATGTACCATAGTACGTAAAAGATTTTACAGCCTTATAACCCGTGTGGCGAGTCTTACGAGTCGGAGAAATTAATAGAAATAAATGAAAAATAATATAGATAATTTGAATAACGATAGAAAAGAGTATGTTGGTCCAGGCGCGCGCGATCTACGACACATCGAGTTTCGGCAATCCGACACCGTGGGTATTAGATGCACTGCACTTAATCGCAGCTTGTGTTTCTTTATACTTTCGTATGTATTTCTTTCTGCTGGAGTTTGTGTACTACGCGTTTCGAAGACGTTGGTCTCGATTTTCAAGTAGACGGTTGACGATATGGAGAATTTGTATACATCTTACTAGGATGTGTAGCGTTTCTATGCGTCCTAGTAGTCGATATAATCACGCGCATACAGTCGGGCACGAATTCGGTTGCACTAGATGTATTTACATATTTAGCGTGCTCCGCGCGTAAGAGTCGCCGTACGGGTTAGTAGGCTGTAATAGTTATTTATGTACCTTGGGTGAGCCTCGCGTCATTACTGTTCGAGGCGGAAAATTTCGTGGATGGTTAGTACGTCCGCGGTCGCGAGCGCAGCGAGTTCTTTTTATTTTTACTTCAACTTCTTTTCTCCGTGTATATATATATATATGTATATATATACACTATATTATTTCTAAAATATAATATTCTAATATATATGTATAATATATAGTACTTTCGTATCTGAGCAATATTAAGATAACTATGATTAAAGTAACGCAAACGTTACGTTTAAACTAGTTATGTTAACGTTTGAAAAGCCTTAGATATATCTCCGATACATGTACTACGCGTTTCAAACACGATGACTCTATACCGTATCGCGCGGCACAGGTTATATTGATCGCCGCATATATCCTACGGAGCGCTTTTCATACAGCCTCCTAGGATGTATAGACACCTTATACGTCCTAGGAGGTCTGTCATACAAGCGAGGAGCCACTTGTATGTACGCAACGTATTTACAAGCGGAGCGCATTCTGCACGTAAGAGTCGTTGTACGAATTAGTAGGCTGAATACATACATGCAGGGTTACCATTTAGGGTTTTTCTGTCCTCTACTATCTTATATAAATGAAATCATACCGTGTGAGTGCAACAAAAAAAAAGTACCTCTATCTGGCAACCCTGCATACATACATACGTACATACATTTTAGGGACTCAAATCAGTTCTAATACCCATACATTTCTCTCACAACCCATTATCTAGTATATTTTAATGCATGACACATTTTGCGATTATGAAAATATAAGGATTTCCCGTGTAGCGGTCGTGCCTAAAAAGTAGCACTAATGTATTATATACAATTGAATGTAAAGATTGTAGTGCTACTCATAATGGCAAAACAAAATGTAAACTCCAATGCAGAATTAATGAACATAAAAAAAATACAAGAAAAGACGAACTATATGTAATTAATGAACATGTAAACGAACATAACCACACTTTTAACTTTAACAATGTTGATATTCTTCGTAAAGAAAGTTTGTGGAAAAAACGTCTTGTCTCAGAAATGGTACTCAAAAAAATGTAATCATTATTAAGAAAGATACGCAAAATCTTGGCAAATATTACAATGGTATTGTTAAGAAATTCAAAAAAAATGTAATTGCATTGATACTAATGACCTATATCTAAATGTAGATAAGACCGTCTATATTACATTTGGAAGGTATCGTGATAGTATTCCAAATATATTAAATATTAATATTAAGAATAAAAAGAGCCGCGGTGGCTCATGGGTAGAGCTCCCGACTCTCACACCGAGGGTCGTGGGTTCGATCCCAGACGTGTACCTCTGAAAATTTTTTTCATGTGCATTTTTCGAACACCGCGACTCAGTGGCTCGGCGTGTCACTATAATGTGACGCCAGTTCAGGTGCACGTGCGTTTCGTGCATTTTTCAGTGCATGAGAGGCACGGGCATCTGAACTATAGGGAACGTTAGGGACGCGAAGATGTAAAGAGGATCGCGGTGGTTCCATCGGGAGGACAGGAAACTGTAATTATTAGACTAATTACAGTGACCGATGATATCTTCCGATGGACACAAGCACCACTGTTTCAACTACATGTGCTTTGTTTACAGACACACCGTTCACCTCCGTCGCTGATTAGCCCTGGCAGCATAAATAGAGCGACGTTAAATAACATAAAAAAAAAAAAAAAAAAAAAAAATTAAGAATAAACCTATCAAAAGAGTAGAATTTACAAAGTATTTAGGGGTCTACATTGATAGTCACTTAAGGGGAGGCTAAAGCCCCCCTTTTAGTTATCCGACCGTCTTCGTATTTCAAAGTTTTTATAAAAATGTCAAAACTAATTAACATTTGTTTTGCTCAAATCGATGAATAATAATGATAGCTATGGCGCTCTTCTATTTATTTAAATAATTATTATGTTAATATAAAGTTATTTGGTAATTTCTAAGTTACAGACATTTTGAAGTTAGGTTAAAGCGCTTAAATAAGCCTTCGCATTTCAAAGTCTTTGGAAAAAATATTTACTTAATTACCTTAATCTTAAAGGGAAAATGTTCATTGAATCGAGCTCTATGGCACTCTACTGTTCGTTTTTTACCTTAATCGATTTTACAATAGTTATAAATAAAGCAAAATATGTGATTTTTGCTTTAGCCTCCCCTTAAGATGGAATTATCATGTGTCTTACATAGCAACAAAAACTAAATATTTGCTATTTATTTATAGACAACTATTAAAAATTATGATCCAAAGTTTGTTACTAATTTACTTTTTATATTATTTTTTGTATTATTTTTGTTATTTTGTTAATTTACCAAGATTTCTATTTTGTGAAAAACATCTTAAATATACACGCTATAAAGTCGTTTTTTAGTTTTAAGTTAGTTTGTTAAGTTAGTCTATCAGACCTATGTACAGGTACTTTCAATTTTTGATTATACAATTGTTATAATTATCTTTTATATATTGTTATAGTTTCAAACAAGTAATTAAGTTATACTTATTTGTGCAAAAAAATATTGAACTCTAGTTTAATATTGTACGAGATAGATTTATGTAGAGAACTGTGAAGATTTAGGTTGTTTTGTAACGGTCGTATGACATAGTTTCATTGATATAAATTAATTATCTTCAAAATCACTATTCTTACAGTAATTATTAGAGTCTTTTTGGAGCTGTAAATTAGAACTGCAAGATATATTGTTTTGCAAAAACTTTACCTCATGAAACTTATATTTCAATTTTTTAGACTGTTGACATATTTGCATGCGATATTTACTTTGGTTCATCATTCTGATAGAAATATTTATTTATTTATTTATTTATTAACCAGAATACAATATGTAGCTAAATCTAGATATACAAAAAAAATGTATCCGACATAACATACATCCTATAGAGATACATCAAGTATCTGTACATAGGTCCGGTTCTAAAAATTAGAATTAAAATTAATAACAAATATACCTTAAAACTATAACACTTTTCAATTTCGCAACATAATTAAATTCCATTTACATATATTAACCATATATAGTCGCTTATTTTAGCTTTAATACTTTTTTTCCTTAGATTCAATATTTTAAGGGGATATCGGAGCTATATAGCCTCCGTTGATAGCCGCTCGATCTCGAGGCTTCGAATGGCGTTGTCATCAGGTGTCAATTTCTACAATAAACGTACTTCAAACATAAATTATAAATTTTACAGCTACATAGAGCTGTTGAAAAATACTTTTATTTTTTTAAAGAAATGTGTAATACGTTACGTATAGCATTACGGCAAATATAGGCTCAACGGATACCAGACGTATTACACATTTCTTTAAAAAAATAAACATTTGCTGCCAAGAGTAATATTACAATTACCTTAGTTTTAGTCATAGCTAGGGGGGAAAGTATCTTTCAACAGCTCTATGTAGCTGTAAAATTTATAATTTATGTTTGAAGTACGTTTATCGTAGAAATCGACACCTGGCTATAGCTCCGACATCCCCTTAAGCTCCTTTGGAAGTTTATTAAAATAATTAGTGGCATTAAATTCACTACTTTTGTAACTAATACTTTTCTTAATTGCTGGTAAATGTAAAATTTTATTTCTTGTTTTACTAGTTGAATCAATATACTAGGATTTCATATCTTGATAGTAGTAGCATATGGCATTTGAAATAAAAAGTTGTTTAATATTTAAAGGAATGAGAGTATCTTGAATATCTCCAAAAATTATTTTTAATATCCTTTTTTATAACGATTCTATTGGCTTCAAAACATTACCGTATGCTCCACCACATGCAATAATTCCATAAAATTTTATACTATTAAAAAATGCATAATAGATCTGAAGTTTAGAATTTAAATTCAAGATATTTGATAATTTCCTAAAAATAAAAAGCAAGTATCTAGTCTTCTTTACTACATATTCCACATGATAGTTCTATTTTTAATGACTATCAATCATTACCCCCAAATACTTTGTATATTCTGCTCTTTTTATCGGGCTTCCTTTAATTTTTACGTTGAGCAATCTGTGCCTAAGCTTAACAAAACTGTATCATCCGCGTACGATAGTAGTATGCAATTGTTCGATATAATGTCCAAGAGATCATTAATATAAATCACAAATAGTAATGGTCCAAGAATATTGCCCTGTGGGACTCCCATTTTTATTATAGCATACTAGTGCTCTTAACATTTCTAAGTTTCACTACTTGATATCTATTGGATAGATAATCTTTCATCAAATTATGCATTTGACCTCTGATACCATAAGTTTCGAGTTTTGTAAGCAATTTATCATGATTCACTGCATCAAAAGCTTTCGCCAAATCTAGAAATGTAGAGATAGTAGGTTTATTATCATCAATTTTACTGTATAGATAATTAGTTATAAAATTCAAGGCATCATTCGTACTTTTATTTCTTAAAAATCCGTATTGCTTATTCGATATAATTTTGGATTCATTGAGAAAACCAATTAATATGGCATGGGTAATTTTTTCCAGTATTTTAGCCGAATTCGAAATTAAAGATATCGATCTATAATTATTCGGCGTTGATTTTTCTCCATCTTTGTAAATTGGAACGATTTCCGCTTTTTTTAGAGCCATTGGCCAAATTGCTTTGCTAATACAATCATTAAAAATATTTTGCAGAGTTACATCAATATATTTAATAAAATAATTCAACAATTTAGTATTTATTTTGTCACAACCTCCAGTCCTATTGTATTTGTTGGCAATATAAATATAGATTGATTGTTAACTTTTAGAGGCTGAGCTTTATAGCTATTAGATACTCTTATATTTTTCGCTAAATTTGGACCAATATCTTTAAAGAACTTATTTAACATTTCTGCCATTTCAAAAGTATTAATAGTTTTAATGTTATCATATTTTAAAAACTGTATGGTGTCATTAGATGATTTAGTATTTTTATTTATTTTACTCTTAATAAATTTCCACAGTTTTTTACTATTATTCCCAATTTTTTGAAATTCTTTTTTTTTCATAATCCAATTTGGCCTTATAAATAACTTTGTTCAATACTTTTATGTACTTATGATACAACTCTTTCTTATTTATATTATTCGGGTCATTCTTATAATTAAAATATAATTTTTCTTTGGTTAAACAAGAAGTAATTATTGCTTTGGTTGTCCACTTTTTCCATGATGACTTTTTGTGCATCTAATTTTAAGTGTCGATGTTTTAATTAAATCACTAAGTTTCATTAATAATGCGTTTAATGCAATGTTTAGATCCAATATATTAGAAAAATAATCCCAGTTCACTTTCTTACATTCTTTGTCTAAAATTTTGTAATTTACCTGTGATTTATATGTGTTATTGCTCTTTTTTATTTCCAAGTTAGCTTCTAATGCTGCAAATATTGGATAGTGATCAGTAAAAGTAGTTAAAATTTTAAATGAATTTACATTTAGTAAATATGATTTAACAAAAATATTATCTATACAAGGTCCATCATCAGTATTAATCTTTGGTCTAGTGATTTTTCTAAACATTGGAACATAATTATATTCAATGTAATTATTTAAATGCTCATTTGTGGCAATTTATTCCTTATCGAGTAAGTCTATATTAAAATCACCCACTATACAGTGATTTTTAATATTCTTGTTTTTTACTATAATTTTTTAAATAATCGGCTTTATTATTTTTACTGTGGTTGTAGAAGATTTTATAATCTTACAATTGCCAAAATTTACAATGCATTAAGTTCCACGTCTCTGTACATACCACCACATGAGGCTTGATTTTTAAAGTTTCTAAAAATAACTCCAAGTGATTGAAATTGGCTTGTAAACTTCTTATATTGACGTGCATAATCAGTAAATCTTCAGCATTTAAGAATATTTCCCTATTAAAATTACTTATATCTTTAAACTCAATTTCTCCATGCTCAAAATTATCATACAATTCTTCATCCATTGTTCGTTGCTTGCCTGTTAGTCCTAGTTGGATCATATTTATTTATTTATTTATTTATTTATTTATTTATTTATTTAAAGATTGAACAAGCATATAGCCCTTATACAAGTTAAATAAACTCAATGATAGGTAGGTGAGTGCACACACCATACAATAGTTTGTAAATATATTATTAATAAAATTGCTATTAATAATTAATAAAAAGTGGAAACGAAGGATGTTACAGAGCTTTTAAATTGACCATTCAACAAACCAATTATATCTGTTGGAAGTGAATTCCACAGTCTACGAAGAGGAAACATTGAAGAAATAAATGTTTAGTTACTTAAGATTTTATGCTCAAACAATACGCAAGGATTTCTTAACGTATATGGTGAATCCTTATGACAAATTAAGTTTGTTAGATTTTTGCAGTTTACAAATTCATTAAGTAATTTGTATGCCAAAAGAACGAGATTATAGTTATGAATAGAAGCAATGGATGGCTGGCAGAGAGAAGTCTTCTGCTATGAGAGTAAATTAATGCTCATCAAAAAACGTTGGTCTACCACTCTTAAAGCTGATGTATCTTAAAAATTTATGTTGAATTGATTCAAGCTTTTTTCTCAAGTGTAGGGTGACCACACTTGCTGCAAATATGAAATTAATTAAAAAATAATTACTGTATAATATAGTATATAATGTATAAAAGAATTACTGTATACTATTTAAAACAGATAATAAAAATAATATTTTAAAATAAGTTAAAATATGTACTGCAATCTAATTCAATATTTGACTGTATGCTTTAAACTTAGTATGTACAATGTATAAATGCATGTAAATATGAAATTTTTGACAATAGAAATAATAATGAATCATATAATTAATTTATATTTGTTTTATCAAGTTTATCAAGTTTAGAGCAATCCATTATTATCGAGGCGACCACATAATTCTTTCTAGAATTATACAGTAATTTATATAATTCTGCCTAGTTTTAACTAATCTACTATTATAATTACTTATACAAACTATATAAGATTTTCACCAGGACATAAGCACTGAATTCACAAAAATAAAATTTTTATTTTTTTAACACCCAGTAATATAAATATTAAAAAATACATTAAAAGATATATTATATGTGGTCAAATATAACTTTTAATTAAAGGAAGATATTAAAAGATATTAAAGACAATCTTGATCTCCAGGAGTTTGAACTACTTGACAAATAACCAAAGATCTTACAGATGATATTAGTGACAAAAATTCGATATATATAATGTGATAAGTATAGACAACCAAAATAATTTGGTGATGTAGTCTTATACCTTATACCCATGTATCGACATTAACAGGGTGTCATAGTCAATATTTATCCTCTCTACCTTATCGGCAATAGCAATTATTAGTAATAAATTTGTAAATAAAACAGTATATGAAAAAGTAAGAGAAGAGGCGCCTTCGTTTATTGATAATCTAATTATGTGCTGAATTTGAAATTGAAATATTATTGCGTTTTCGAGAAAAGTCTTACCAAAAATGTGAACCTAACCTCAACGAGGTGAAAAAATTTGATATTTTTGGTAAGACTTTTCTCGATAACACAATAATATTTTAATCCAGAATTCAGCACACAGTTAGATTGTCAATAAACGAAGGCCCCTCTTCTCTTATTTTTTCACATACGGTTCTACTTTTTTATTAATTAATCATCAAAATTGAGTATGAAACCTCCTTAACAATTTTTTATTTTATAAAGTCAATTTTTGTTCAATCTCTATTTTACAAATGTATCAACAATCTATGCAATATATAGATTGTTGGTATACATTGTCAAAATTTGGAAATTTTACATATTCATCAAAGAAAATGAAAAATTATATTGGCAGTATTATGGCATGCCCTTAAAAACTACTCATTCATAAACAGAAGTTGCACAAAATTTAAATAAAAAAAAATGTCAAGTCTGTGCACACTGTCGAGGTTAGATTCACATTTTCAGTAAGACTTTATAGTTTACAATTCAGCATACAGTTAGATTACTGATAAACAAAAGTATCACTTTTCTTATTTTTTCACATACTGTTTTATTTATAGATTTACTGTCATTTATTGCGTTTGTCATTAAAATAAGGATGATAAATAACTATGCACCCTGTTGAAAGTCAACTACAACTGTGACCTACAAAATACAAATATTTTGGTATATATTCCTCTACTCTATCATATTGTTTCTGTTTCTACTTTATCATATTCGATTATTTAACAAAATAAGAAAGGTATGCTATTACATTAAAATAGGAATGATAAATATTAACTACAGAGCCCATTTAAATATCAACTAGAATTGTGACCTATAAAGTATATATATTTTGGTATATATTTCCTTCTGCTATATTATATTGTGTCTGATTCTACTACATAACCAAAAAAAAATGTATGGTATCACAATGTATGAAATATGTTATGATTATTTAGGAAAATATATAAATTTGTGCTGTATATAACTTCATTGTACAAAACAAAGCTACGGCTTATAGATTTTGTCAAGCTGCAAAATAGTATTTATATTTTACAGAATAGAATAGACTAATTCACATGTTTTAAAAAGTATTTAATCATTGTCACAGTTGACAATCATGTGTAATCTGAAACATTTCTTATTTTACTGGCCTAAATATGAAGGCGCATGTAAGCCTTATATACATATAATGTACTAGTAATACACATAGTCAGATAAGAGATGACAAAATTCTTCATTACAGGGTATTCTTTAATGATTGTTCATTCTATTCAGTTTTAGAAAATAGTCATTTATAATAAATCAATCGTTAAAAGATATGTTTTTGTTTGATAAGATTTATTCATTGGTCACTAATTGAATTATTATCATATTATTTCATTTATAATATAGTAACTTCTAACAAATGCAGATTTTTGCACTAAACAATATAACCTTTATAGAAGCACGATTCTTTGATAGAATAATTATCAATTAATATGTTTATAACAAATTTATAAGACTTGTCAACCTAATGATACATTAGTCAGTTTTATAATAAAAACATTATATTTCAGTATACCTATTATTTGATATTAAAGTTTAATTTCAATGGGATAAAACAATACTTAAAAAATTATTTTTACAACATTATTACTGAAATTTGTTATCAAATATCTGTATTAAAAATGAATAGATTTATTAACAAACTATAAACTACAACTTAAACCAAATTTAATGCAAGAAATATTATCCTACTAGAAGGCTCGCCGCATTCCATGTTGTCTATTCAATCAACTGTGAGTGGCTGGCATCTGCACTATTACTTTTATCTTTTTAAGTCACTAATAAAGCTGTATCATTTGTTGTGTTGTATCTTGTAGTTTGTGTTCAAACAATTATTTTTTTCTCTTGATTGATTAATCACCAATACGAAAATATTGTCACTGTAATTAGTTACTGTTTTAGATAATCTAAAACTTGTTATATTGTATAATATAAATATATACGTTGCACAAAAAAGATAAAATTATTTACAATCCATAAGTAATAACCCTTATACGGCTTTCGTCGTCTTATTCTAGTTGTTTCTGACCGGCAAAGATACGTAAAAAATTAATGCAGTTTGATGTTAAAATATTAGCTTACAGTTGTAGGTTAATGTACAATAAATATGTGAAAATGTAACAATAATAACAAAATGAAATTAACAATAAGTATTTCTCGAGAATTTTATGGAGAAACAAGAATTTACATATAATAGGATACAGTAGAACAGATCAGAAAGTCTCCCCAAAAAGTCCTTACACGCCGATTTGTGCGCAGGCAAGATCACATTCATATACTTCCATACATCCCCTATTATACAGGTGTATTTTTTATTCTTATACTGAAGTCTTTCCGTAATGCGAGCTTCTACGTACCCAAGGTAGCAGTTACAGTTATGCGGAAAAATGAATACACTGTACTGCGATTTGCGAATAACAACACGTTATATAAACTGATCAGTCTGTGTCCGCAATCCGCATTGACCGCATAAATGTTTTATAGTATATGCATATAATCCAATCTAGGATCTAAATAGTCTATGACTATAATATCAACACCCGCAGCGAAAAAGGAGACTGATGTATCGCGATTTTTCCGCGGTCGTTACTATAGGTCTGTTCGCGATTTTACGTGTGTTCGTATAGAAATACGTCCCGAGGAACAAGTATGTTCGAACTAAAGTCACGCAGGATAAAGGAAATGTGTGTACTTGGAATAAATACCAGATAAAATAGGTAGAAATCAACTCTATATTCAACAGAAAAGTTACAATGGAAAAATACAATGGAAAATATGAAGTGAACGCAAGGAGCTTCGAAATCGGTCTGCCCTCCCACGCTCTTGCGATGCAGCTCTGCGCTTAACAATTTTCGATTTTTGCGTGGTGGAGGAAAGGTACGACCCCCTTTGGGGTGGAGAAAATAACGAAGGACCAATCCGCGCTTATTTTACCTCGACGCTTGGGTTTTTCCCGTTTGCTTACTTCTCGCTCTGACTGCGCGCACACATGTGTTGTCGAGGAAAAAATGTACTGTTGTCGGCCTCGGGGAAATACTCCTAATCCTTTTTATTACTTCATGAAGGTCTTGTTAGACGTGTTGTTCGTATATGCGCGTGTTTATTGTTTCTTCTCTCTGGCATTATACGCTTATTTTATTTTGATATGCGTTTACACGTTTTTACATCGTAGCATTATTTATTTATTTCTTATTTAATTTGAATTTCGCGCTTAGAATTTGGGTTGCGACGCGACAAGACAAAGAGATAAGAGTTACCTCCAAACCTTCAGCATATAAAAAATTGATACTATTGATTTCGATATATCGAATTCTCTTCTATTATAATACTCATTCAATTTTTAGCCCACTAGTGAATTTGGGCGCGCTACGCGCGCCGATGTTTTGTTTTCAATTGATTTTCAAGTTTTTTAATGTTCGAGATCAAGATTCGAGATCGAGATTCGAGCGCTTACTCAATTTTACAATAGGATTACTGGATTTGGGCGCGCTACGCGCGCCGATGTTTTGTTTTCAAATGATTTTCGAGTTTTTTAATGTTCGAGATCGAGATTCGAGATCTTTGATTCGAGCGCTTACTCAATTTTATAATAGGATCATGTCCACTGGATAAAAACCTTCCTTTCACACTGCGATGACTCCGAAAGCATCGCTTCCACCGCTGAGTTTTTTATGGGCACAGTGTTAATTATGAATAGCGAAGTCTTCAAAGAACCTCGTATCCGAAAATATCCTCGAAAAACACTATAAGTAATACGGTATTACCACTGGTTATTACCCAAAACCAATTTCAACTATTTATTATCCGGCACTTCCGTCAAAAAGAAAGTTAATATCACCGCAGTGAACGTTTACTGTGATGATTAACTTTCTCTACAAATTATGAGAATCTATTATTTAAAAACTAAAATTTAGCGCAGTATTATATAAGTTCCGCGATAACTTCATGTCTGTTCGTGTTTCAAGCTTTGCATATTATCAAACCCTTCTTCAGGAACTGAACTCCGAAAGATTCTAGTATTTTCTTTTCAAATCCCTAACTTACTCTAACTTTGAGATATCTTCCGTAATATAAACATTAAGGGGAAAGCTGAGTTATAGTTGTCCAGTGGCCATTGTTACGAAAGTTATTAGGACATTTAATTATAATTTCAATAAAGATTACTTCTACTTCAATCGCTTATAATAACTCTAAAAAAATATAAGTAACCCTACTAGCAGATAACGTTTTTACAACGTTTAAAAAACGTTGTTTAGACAACTTAGTAACGCTGGTCGAGAAGTTGTCATAACATTGTGTACAACATTGAGGAAACTTCAAAATGTCCGTTTTAATTTTTGTAAGTTAGTTTGTAAATTGCACAACTACGTTTGTTCTTCGTTGGATAAATCTCGCCTATAAGTTTTTTGGCGTTTTTGTAACATTGAAAATATCATGTTGAGTGAATTACGTTATTATATAAAGTTGGTACAACGTTTCCATAACATTTATTCAAGTTTTTAAGAAAAATATTTTTCTGTTGGTTATACTACGTTGTTGAATCGTTTGAATAGTTTTTATTTTGCTAGTTTTTAATGTTGCCTAGCCGTTTCCCAAATCAATGCGGCTGTCGCGTCATGATAGACGCAACGTCCACACATGCGCGTACACATACACACACACATATGCACATACACATACGCACACACGTGCGCACACATTTAATACGCAAAGTAGGATGTCCTCGTCAAAGACAGGAACCGCCTTGAAAAATTCTAGCCAATAACTTAGTTAGGACACGCATGACAAAGAATAAATTAATTAAGTAAATGTACAATATTTGATTGGTCAAGAGTAACCAAAACTCCACCCCAAACCCTTGATATAAATAGGGATGTCGCGCCGGGGTGTGGACTCTTGCTCTTTAGTCCTTCCTCAAGTAAGGTAAAATCTTGTATCCAAAACTTAACGCGAAAAGGTGAGCGGCGTTGCCGCGCGAGTCTAATGCAACAGGTCAACGAGCGAAGCGGCCGAGGCGCCTGAACATAGCTAATGCGTATAGCAGAAGCGAAGATCGCGAAAGCGAATGAATCGCAAAATATATTTTACGAGATTGATTGTATGAATAAAATGTACAATCAAGGAAATGATTTTTATTTAAGTTTGAATTAGACCGCAGACTAATAAATTCATTACTACTATTATTAATTTACTTACTAAATCTATGATACGCGTGCGTTATAAATATGAGATTATTACAGTTTTTAATCTCATCGTATTTACATTAATTTATTGAAACCTTTATGACGGATTTTAAGACAATAAAATTTTTATTTGAATTAAGTTTTGTGTACAATATAGCCAATAAATACGTGTACCATAAAGATATATCGCTACATATTGGAAATATATTAATTAATTTTGCAAGTATATTGGCAATAATATTGCTAGGTAAATAATTCCTAGTCCATGTAAAATGAAATTTAGCTCAAGCCTCAATTCTCCGTTTAAAAAACATAATGCTACCGCGAGCGCTCTCCGATGTTCGCGCACATCAAATTTTGTGTTCGCGGAGTAAGCCCGCCGCGGGCGCTCTCCGACGTTCGCGCTTATCAAATTTTGTACTCGCGGAGTAAGCCCGCCGCGTACGCTCTCCGACGTCCGCACTGCAAGAGCAAACGTGCTCGAAAAAATTGACTTCGTTAAAGAAAACGAATTGAAAAGAGTTGTGTCTTGGACGCCGAGCAGTACGGACCTCTGCATAGAGTCACCACCGCACGGAAACCAAATCCAACCAATAAGAGCCACCTCAGCGAAACATCATGGACGAGTACTCCTCGGAGGACTCATCCATATACACTGGAAGTGAACTTCCAGACAGCGATAAATCAGCTATGGACGAGGAGATGGGTTTATCCTCAGCCGAGGACACCCTCACCCAACCCGACGGCTTTTCCACCCCCAAAAGGACCAGAAAGCGCCCCAGGACTCCAGAGAACATGAGTAAGTCAAAATCCATTAAATTACAAAATAAATTTACATTAGTAACAAACATCGAGCCAACTAATAAAAACTCGACTGCAACTAAATCTACAACCATCCCTCCGTTTAATGTGCTAATCAAAGATGATAACACAAATTAAAATCAACCATTAAAAACGCGTGCAAATTAGCCCCCGTAATAATTAATAAACCAAAAAGCCAAGAAATGGCCGTATACGTGGCAAAGTGCTCTAGAATCAGATAAATTTTCTTTTTAAACTTATAAAAATTCACTTGATACTCCTCCATTAAAAATAGTCATTAAACACTTACCAAATAATATTCCAATTGAAGACATTAGAACAGAATTAGAATCATTAAATTATGAAATTATCAATGTTGCACAAATGCACAAAAACGGCAACAAAAACCAACCAACTTTGCCACTTTATGTAGTAACCCTTAAAAACATCCCCTCATCAGCAAACATTAAATCGGTCAACTCATTATTCATGATTAAAATAACAATCGAAGACTATATAAAACCTAAAGTTCCCGCTCAATGTTTTAAGTGCCAAAAATTTAACCATGTAGCGAGCAACTGTCGAGTCGAGCCAAGGTACGTAAAGTGCGCGGGCTCTCACTTGACTTCTGACTGTAAGAAGTTAAGGGATGAGACCGGCACTTGCGCAAATTGCGGCGGCAAACACACTGCAAATTACAGAGGTTGTATGGCTTATAAACAAGCTCGCGCCGACTACAATAAAAAGATAACCAAATCTAAAAATAATTCCCCTCCAGTCAAAAATAACAAACCAAAAATTAATATCAGCTCAACCCACGATTTTCCACGACTAACGCATAAAATCAATTCAACGTACAAAAAACCAATGCCGAATCCAACTCTAACAAATAAACAAACACTACTATATAGCCAAACATTAAAAGACAAACATCATAAAAAAGAATACTCGCCCAACCGCGATAACGAAAAATTCGTCGAAAAATTAATTGAACAATTAAACTACAGTTCCCAACTAGTTAACGAACTAATGTCCGGTAAATTAACCCACGTAGAAGCAGTTACCAAAACTACCGCCCTTACTACTAAATTAATCAAACTAGCACTAACTTATGGTAACTACATCTAAAGAAGTTAAAATAATCGCGGGGAACGCTTGCGGATGTCTCAAACGTAAATTCGAATTAGAATCATTCTTAAATAAACTTTAAATAGACGTATGTCTAATAAGCGAGACTCTTCTACAAAATAAAGATAAATTCTATCTCCTAGATTATAATACGTACAGAAATGACTCTAACCGCGGAACTGCAATATTAATTAAAAACCACATTAAACACAGCGAATTACATATAAATAATCTCCAATCAGTTGAAACTACAGCCATTAAAATAGTAACTAACGGTACAGAATTAACACTAATCTCCCTCTATAATTCTCCATCTAAACCATTTAATAAAAATAATTATGATAAAATATTTAAAATATCTCCCACAATAATAGCTGCCGGGGACTTCAATGCTAAACACAAAAGCTGGGGTAGCAGGGTAAATAACGCGCTCGGTAATAAACTTTTTAACTATTGCGATCAAAATAATCTCTTTGTACATGCGCCTCAAGAATTCACTCACTATCCTTATAGCAAAAATGGTAAACCTAAAAAACCTGACTTGATTGACTTTGCAATAACTAAACATTTTCACAATAACATAACAGTTCAAACCTTGCATGAACTTGACTCAGACCACTACCCAATATTACTAACCATAAATACTTCATATAAATGCAACTCTCTCAATTCCAAGTACAATTTCCGTAAAACTAACTGGGAAACCTTTAATAACTATTTAATTGACAATATTCCCAACACTGACAACCTAACTAACAAAGAATCAATAGACCAAACAATAGATTCATTAACACAGGTAATAAAAAAGGCCATAAATCTCTCAACCCCAATAAATAACTCACCTAATAGAGACCCACCCCTTCCAAATAGTATCCTTGAACTCATTAAGAAACGTAATAAATTAAAATAAAAAAACCATAAAAGATTTAGTATAATACTTAGAAATCAAATTAACCAACTAAGAGAACAAATTTCCTTTGAAATCAATCAATTCAGGTGTAATTCTTGGAACGATAAAGTTTCTAAACTAAATATAAAAGATAATTCTCTCTGGCGCATGACTAAAGTCTTAACTAACACCAGGACATCCGTCCCCCCTCTAAAAGATGAAAGTAACCAATTAAAATATTTTTCTCCGAAAGATAAAGCCAACTGTTTAGCTCAAAACTTCGCGAAAACCTTCACTGCACATAATAGTCCCAGCTCCCCAGCATTTACTCAAGAAACAACAAAATTAATTAATCAATATCTAACCTCCGAATGCTCAGATGAAATTCCACAAATAAACAATTCAGAACTTTACCAATACCTAAAAAACTTAAAAATAACAAACTTTGTTCTTAAAAAACTTCCATTAGAATACCTAACAGTTCTTGAAAAAATATTTAATGCATGCTTTTCATTACAATATTATCCACAAAACTGGAAACACGCAATAATCTTAGTATTTCAAAAACCCGGCAAAGACTCAAGACTAGCTACTAGCTATAGACCCATCAGTCTTCTTAATACAATGAGCAAAGCTCTAGAAGCAATGTTTCTCAACCGACTTAATAAATTCATTAAATCTAATAATCTAATAAGATCAGAACAGTTCGGATTTCGCGAAGGCCATTCAACTGTACACCAAATACTTAGACTAACTGAACACATAACAAAATATATAAACTGGAAGCAAAACACCGGGGCAGTCCTGCTGGATGTCGAAAAGGCATTCGCAGCGTCTGGACCGATGGTTTGCTAAGAAAACTAATTAATCTCAACGTACCTAAATGGATGATATTTTTCTTAAATTCATACTTAAAAAATCGCTCCTTCTCGGTAAAACTAGACAATAACACTCACTCAAATACCTTTCCAATTCAAGCAGGAGTCCCGCAAGGCAGCCTAATAGGCCCAACCATTTTTAATCTATACATTAATGTATTCATTAATTAATGATATTCCAACAACTCCCTCGGTAAATATAGGAATATATGCGGACGACACCGTCCTCGATAGCTCCTCAATGCGCGACACAAAAATAGTTGACCAATTAAATCAATCACTAAACAAAATTAATGACTGGTGCAAAATTGGAGAATTAAAATCAACGCGAGTAAATCGGAAGCCATTCTTTTCGGGAATAAACGAGTAAATTTAAACAACTTAAAACCTCCTACCTTCGGTCAAACTAAAATAGAGTGGAAACCAAGCGTTAAATACCTTGGCGTTACACTCGACAAAAAACTAAAATATCACCTTCATACTACCAACGCGCGTAACAAAGTAACAGGAGCAATAGCGCGACTCTTGCCTCTGCTAAAAAATCACTCTAACATAAATTACGACAACGGTGTAATAATTTATAAACTCATTATCCGACCAATTCTAACCTACGTGTCAACAATTTGGGGTGGCACAGCCCCCACAAATTTATTAAAAATCCAAAGGATACAAAATCGCGTTCTAAAAACCATAACAAACTCGCCGCAATACACTCGCATGTCTAGACTTCACTCTGAACTACACATTGAATACATTAAAGATTATATAATAAAAGCCGGTAATAACTTTTATAATAAAGCAAAAACCTCCGATTACGAATTAATTAAAAACCTCGATAATTACGACTATAATACACGTAACAAACACACAAAACCTAAAGACTTTTTAACATTAAAATAACCACAAGAGACATCCTAACAAGCTACGCTAATTAACAAATATAACTTAATCACTCATGACTAGACTTACTTCACTACTCTGTTACAGATATCATCTTCGATTAGCCCATAATACCAGCCATTTCATTATAATTGTTACTAATATATTTTCTTTCAGGTATATCTTATTTTCGTCCACAAGGACACTTTTCAGCAGCCAAGCAGAACCGCCATGTTCCCATATCCCCCATGACTGTGTGATCATGCTTTAGCAATGCACCACACCTCCTTTCCATGATAATCCTACTTCCTTTCCTCGGAGAGGTAGGCTCGCGACTCCACTTTCCACTGCGGATTTTCATCCGCAGGTGAGGGTGGAGCCGCGAGCCATTGCATCACTGCAAGGTAGAACCTCACGTGGGTGGGGCGCAGGAGGGCCCAGCCATCCCCCCTTCCTTTCCTTTCCTTTTGACTACGTTAAAATTACAATTCATTGTGTTTCAGACTTACTTAATAAATATTTGGGAAAACTCGTTCCAAATGTTTAGGATAATAATTGCAATAGTCTGGCTGTTGAATTGAATTGAGTGTTCAATATACAAAATGCCAATGAATAACTACCATAAATTCTCAATATATTGGTAATATATTAGCAATAATATTGCTAGTAAGTTAATTCCGAGTCCGTGTAAAATAAAATCTAGCTGAACCCTCGATGAAGTTTTATAATAGTCTGGGAATCATCTAGCTATAGTGTATCTATAATATCGACGCCTCTTACGAAAACTAGCACAACTATTTCTTCCGCGAAAACTAGCAACTATGAACATACTCCACGAAGACTAGCACGTTTAACGTTTCTATTTGGAAAACTAGCATGTTTGATATTTTTCCGCGAAGACTAGCACAACTCGATTGCTCGCGAAAACTAACACATTTAATTTTCTTGGACGAAAAGTAACACGTTTCAATTTTCCGCGAAAACTAGCACGTCTCGCTATTTCTTTTTATTAATTATAATACCACATGATTTACATTATAATGACCACATGATTTTGAATCAAATAAGTGTTATTAAATAAGGTTTTTATTTAATAGGTGTTTATTTCAATTGATCAAGCTTCGCTCGCAGTTAAATAGTATTGTTAACATAATAATTCTTTACCATCAAATTACATGTAATGTAATATTCAAAAAATTACTTTTTAAAAACTATTTAGTAAAATAATTTATAGTACTAGTAATTAAATAAATATTACAATTATATAATTTGTTGGGATAAATCCGTAATAATTAATAGAAGAATGATCATTTTTACTATTTATATCATTAACAATTTTTGTTACTCCCAATAATTAATTCTAATATTATTATTTACATTAATACCTGATAAACTTTGTATAATTCATAATAGATCGATTCATATTAATAAATTATTAATTATAACATTCCAATTAGAATTTAAAATATCACATGTACTAGGATGACCAATATTAGTAGTTCAAATAGAAATAACGATTTGTTTTTACAATTTTTGATATATTGTTTACTTATATATATATATATCCCCACTAAAAAATCTCACTGGAGATCTCAGATCATATCCCAGGTAAGATGTCATACCAAAAACTCATTTCAGCAATTTTTCGTTCATTACACGTTTTAAACCTTCTTATGTCGATTGATAACTTGTTTAAGTGGGTATCATACTCAATTACAAATACAAATTTCGCACCAGAAAATAGCAGACGAAAAAACAACTAATTTACTTATAACAATTAATAAAAACAAATTTACGCAAAAATAGGAGTTAGTTGCCCTCCGTTATGTAATTATCTATCATTTTACAAAGCTTCAAGTTACTATAACAACATGTCACCGAGAAAACCTTGAAAAATGCAATATTCTTACAATTTCTTGTATGAAAAATAAAATTCAACTCTTCAGACATTTTCAAAATTTCAATGAAAACAGCTTCAGCCCGGATTTGAACCGGGACCTAGCTCTTACTCTCGCACTCTATTACTCTAACTTTCGTTTTCTCTCTATCTCTCATTCTCTCTATCTCTCATTCTCTCTATCTCTCATTCTCTCTATCTCTCATTCTCTCCATCTCTCATTCTCTCCATCTCTCATTCTCTCCATCTCTCATTCTCTCTACCTCTCATTCTCTCTACCTCTCATTCTCTCTCTACCTCTCATTCTCTCTACCTCTCATTCTCTCTCTATCTCTCATTCTCTCTATCTCTCATTCTCTCTATCTTTCATTCTCTCTCTCATTCTCTCTCTCTCCCTCACACAGACTCTCATTCTTACTCATTCTCACTCTCGCATTCCTTCACTCTCCCTCATTCTTACTCGCTCTGTACCTCTCGTTCTCTGTCTCTATCTCTCATACTCTCTCTCATTCTCTCTCTCTCACACTTTCTCTCTCATTCTCTCTCTCTCATTCTCTCTCTCGCTCTATACCTCTCGTTCTCTGATTCTATCTCTCATACTCTCTCTCTCATTCTCTCTCTCATACTCTCTCTCTCTCTCTCTCTCACTCTCTCTCTCTCTCTCTCTCTCTCTCTCTCTCTCTCTCTGGTGAGTACAAGTTGGCTTGTTTACTACTCCGTCTTGCTCTATAGTTTTCACTCACACAGTTGCTCCGAGTTTCTTTCAGTACATAAAAAATGGATGTATACTGCCTGCAGCGTCTATCTAGATATTTGATGGTTTATTGCTGCAGCCAGTTGTTCCAATATTTGCAATTCTCGTTTTGCGGCTTTTTGGAGGTTATACTCGGGAGAAAAGACGACTCATCGCGCTGGCCAGTGTAAGCAGTGCTCCCAACATCCAGACGGCTTTTCGCACGCTTTTTGACCTTCATAGACGGGCATTGTGCGGATATCATGGCAACATCGCGCGGCTGCTATGTATGTGGCGGGAGACTCACCAGGAAGGATTACACGGAGGTTTGTCCACAGTGTAACAAAATCACGCACGCGCACTGTTTTGACGTCGCGCTGGACACCTCCGAGCGCCGCTGTTGCGCGTTGGCTCAGGCTAAAGCGTTAGTCGCGGCATCAACTAATGCGAGGGCGCCACCGCCTGGGTTGCTGCGACAATCGATGGAGACCTGCGCTACCGAGCTGGCGGCCACGCCCACTCCGTCTCCTTCCAGCGTCAAGCGCATAGCCTCGCCCCCGTCGCCATCATTGTCGCAGGTTGCTAAGCAACCTCGCGGCGCCACGCCCAGCGAGAGTTGCTCCGGCCTACCCGAGCGGACGACCGGTGCCGGCGATATGGCGGCTCTGTTCGCCGAATTCGCGAGCCGTTTGGAAACTAAGCTTGATAATACGGTTTCGCGCATTGAGTCCTCGATGCAGGGACTGGCCGGTGAGATTCGCGAGTTGAGAACGCGGGTTTCTATGATAGAGTCGTCGACGGAGGAGAGGTTGAACGGCGTGTCGGGCCGCCTGGATGCCCTTGAAGCCGCGAACGAGGAGATTCGTGGTCAGATCAGCGGTTTGCGGAGTTCGAGTCTGGGGACTGCCACGCCTCAATTTATTGACGCGTGCGAAATACTTATCCGCGGTATTGCGGCAAAAAACTTTTGAAGCGCTTAACCTTCCCAGGGTTTCTTCCCATAATTGAGACTCGTCCCTGGCTCGTTCTGGACAGACTTAGCGGGAATAACTCGGAATCGGCTTCTTCGACCTCTGCAGCAAAAAATATCAATATTATTTCCAACACTGCTAACAACGTAAATATTAACTTTAAGAACGGAATCGTCGTCCGAGTTTCATCGCCCTCCACTAGAGACCTTATTCTCGAGAGAGCGCGCCTTCTAAAGGGAGTCTCGGCGGATTCTCTTTTCGGTACGGGTGGTTCTGGGGCGATTTATCTGCGTGCGTTATGGCCCAAACAGATCTTTGAACTATTTTCTAAAGCGCTTCGCCGCTCCACTGAGTTAGGCTTCGCGAGGCCTCTAGTGAAGAACTTCACGGTCTTTATGCGTATTACCAAGGGAGGGCAACTCTTCCCGATTCACTCAGAGGCAGACATTTTTAAGATATCGTGACAGAATCCTCCCTCTCCGAAATAGGGTTTGTCTGGCCAGGCATCATCTTCAACTAACTCTTCATTCTCCATTTTCCATGCAAATATTAACAGACTAAAAACCCATTTTTCATCCATAGAATCATTAGTTTTACCTTCAAATCACGACATCATCGCTCTTTCTGAAACATTCCTCACTGAGTATGACTCCTCAGACATGTTGGGCCTTCCGAACTATACTCTACATATATTAGATCGTGTTGGAAAGGAGGGGGGGGGTGTTGCGGCCTCTGACCCTGTCTTTTCCAATTCCACGGAGTATATGATTTTTCAAATACACAGTCAGAATAGCTCGTTACTTTTTTGTGTAGTTTACAGGAGACCCTCAGCGACCTATCCATCGAATTTCTTTGATTCAGTGACTCATTTCTTACACACCTGTGATCAGGTTGTCATTACCGGGGATTTTAACATTAATATGTGCAAGAAGGATGGGTCGTCAACCATGTTGGAATTATATCTCGAATCATTGAACCTTTCCCTAGTCAAATCCGATCCTACTTATCATACTCATACCTCAACTACCTCATCTCATACATGGCTTGACTTGTTTATCGTACGCAACCCTCCGCTTCTTTTCAATTACTTTAAATCTCCGGTGCCCTTTGCAGCAGGCCATGACTTCATTGTTCTAGAACTCAAATTTTCTAAACCACTACCTGTTGCAAGGAGGATATGGTCGCGCAATATTACCCGGATTGACTTGACGGAGGCTGCTGCGATATTCTCGGCTGCTTTTAATCATGCTTCATCAATTCCTATCACGTCTACTGCCTCATCTTCCTCATCTACATCTATCATGTCTTCCTTATCTACATCTATCGCGTCACCTAATTCGCCTGGCCACACTATCTCTTCCCCGTTTCTCTCCGTTCTTTCGTCATCGCCTTCTCCTACTCCTTCCAGCAACCTTCTTTCCAGCCTCGTATCATCTATTTTACATACCTTTGACTCCCTTGCACCGGCAAGACTCATCACTATCAGAAACTCCACCAAACCCTGGATTACTCCATCTATAAGACATTCTATCAAAACTCGAAACTTGGCTTTTAAGAGGTACTTGTCCACGGGCCTGAGCTCAAACTACCAGATCTATAAAGATCTTCGGAGGCTAGCTAAGAACTCCATAGACTCTTGTAAATTTTCGTATTTCAGCAGCAAAATCAACGCGGCATCCGATGCTGCAGGTTTGTGGAAGGAGCTCAGGAACATGGGTCTTGCGACTAAGTCATCTAGGTCACCTCTTACCATGTTTTCATTAGATCAGCTAAACACTCACTATGCATCCATCTCTGATTCATCTACCCGCTTCGATCTTGCTCATTTTCAGTCACTTATCTCATCCTCTAATGTCTTGCCTCCCTCTTACCCTTCCACTTCCTTTCATTTTGCTCCTATTACTCCTTACAAGATCCTGTCTACCATCTCCAGAGCTTCATCTAAGGCCATAGGCTCTGATGGAATCTCAGTCTCTATGCTGAAATGCTTAGCACCTCAGATTGCACCCGACCTTGCCGAGTTGTTCAACTCCTATCTATCAACCGGATCTTTTCCAGAGCCTTGGAAGAAATCTCTCCTTTTTCCATTGGCCAAGTCGGGCAGGATGATCTCGCCGTCTGATACTAGGCCCATCGCTAAGCTCTGTGAAATCTCCAAGATTCTTGAGAAAATTGTATACGAGCAACTAATGGAATACTTAAATAATAATGATTTGCTCATGGAGAGACAAGCGGGCTTTCGGCGGGGGCACAGTACCCAGACGGCCCTAATTGGCGTACTCGATGATATTAGGAGAGCGATTGATAAGCGCATGATCACCGTCCTCATCCTGTTCGACTTCTCTAAAGCGTTTGACTCGGTTCCACACGATATCTTATTGCGCAAAAAAAAATCTCTGGGCTGTTCGGACACGGTTATGTCCTGGTTTTTCCACTACCTCGTGGGTCGTTCCCAGGCGGTGGTGGATGTTCGGCCTGGCTTGACACATCTAGGGGGGTTCCTAAGGGAAGTGTCCTTGGCCCACTTCTTTTCTCCATTTTTATAAACGACCTGCCGAGGGTCTTAAAGCACTCAAATCACATGATTTTTGCGAATGACACCCAAATCTATCACTCTTTCCCTCCTGCTGATCTCGCCCTGGGAGTCCAGAGAATCTCAGAAGACGCAAATGCGGTTGAAAACTGGGCGAGATCTAACGGATTAAGTCTGAATGTAAGCAAAACGAAAGTGTTGATACTGGGTAGTCAGGCTTTTATCTCGCGCATTGATTTAGATTCGGCCCCTAAAATCAAAATCGGCGACAATTCCCTCGAGTATGCTTTAGAGGTCAAATCACTGGGCGTTTGGATTACCCCCACCCTGGATTGGTCTCGCCAGGTTGCGTCCATATCACAGCGAGTTTATGGAGTCTTGCACTCTCTGAGATTTTTCAAACGTGCTCTCTCGCGACAAAATAGGAAACATCTTGTTGAGTCGCTTGTTTTCCCACACTTTGACTACGCTTGTGCGGTCTTTCACGATCTTCACGCCACTAAAAACCTAAAACTCCAACGTTTATTAAACGCTTGCGTTCGCTTTGTGTGGGGAAACATACCCTGGAGAGAGCACGTAACGCCCTACCGCCTCAAACTTGGTTGGTTATCGGTCGAGCTCAGGAGATCCCTCTTCATCGGCTGTAGTGCCTACAATATCATCTCCCATAGTTCCCCATCCTATATTGCTAGTCACTTTACCCTTCGCGATTCTTCCTTTTCCTCCCGAACTTCCTCTCGTCACCCACCCCTTTCCCTATTTTACCTTCCTCCTAGGACCGAAGCCTTCAATAACTCTTATCTAATTGCAGCCTCTCGCCTTATTAACAGTCTTCCCTTTACTAACTTCGACCCACTCCTCTTCCCTTCCTTTAAATCCTCACTGGCACTACATCTCTCTGAGCTTGATCGTCGGGCGTGGGAATCGAGAGTGGTTGATGAGGGTTTAGAGTGCCCTCCTTTGCCCTATCTTTAGGCTTTACTTAATCTCTTACTTATACTTAAACTTTTATCTAGTCACGATTCATTGTACTGCGGCTTTTATGTATTTATTTATTTATTTCCTATTTGTTTTTTACCTCTGCGTGCGCTGTTTTATACATATTTATTTATTTATTTTTATTCTTCGTTTTATCTCTCGACGACATATATATTTTATTTATTTTATTTATTTTATTTGTATTATATCCATCTTTTTCATCTTATTTTTATCATTTTATTTTTATCATCTTATTTATTAATTTTATTAGTTACATCATATACTTTGTTTTATTTTATATTTTATTTGCCAGTTGTATTTTATTTTTGTTATACAGTTAGTTCGTTATTTTATATTATTGTTATTTTATTTTAGTTATTGTATTATACAAATTTGTTATATTTTTTATTTTTATTCCGATCTCTGTACTCCGATTTTATTTTTCTATTGTTTATTGCGTTTTGAAACTTATGTAACTTTTGTGTATACGGGGGTTTCCCCCAAAAATACCGAATAAAAGTATCAATCAATCAATCTCTCTCTCTCTCTCTCTCTCTCTTACGTTACAAAGGCAGCTGTCTCCTTGTGCGTGCTCGATTTTTGCTGACTAATGCTTTAATTATTCCTCACTTTGACTATGCTTGTCTCGTATTTTTAGATCTTCCATCTTATCTTAATATTAAAGTTCAACGCATGTGTAATACCGTTGTTAGATTTATTTTTCATCTAAAACGTGAGGTAGCATTGCAGCCTTTCTATGATCAGCTAAACTGGCTTTCATTAAATGTTCGACGGAAATATTTCCTTGGTCTTTTATGTATAAATTGTTGGTCACCCAAACACCTCAATATTTATTCGATAAGCTGGCTTTTGTTGGCATTGAATTGCGTAGATCCAAACGAGTAAATACTGTTTTTAACCTACCTAATGCTAAGAATCTTGCGTGTAAATCTTCGTTTATTTATTTAGTAATGGAAACGTGGGTCAATATCATATCTAGAATAAGAGAGTGCTCTAATGTAAATATTTTTAAAATGTATTATAAAAATTTCTCCATGAGGATGGATAGCGACTTATCCGATTTTATGTCCAATGCTTGCGACGTAGATTATTTTAATTTTAATTAGCGTGAATTATTATTTTACATATGTATTATCGGTTATATTAATTCTTCTTTAGTTGTCTAATTTATTTTATATGTTCTATTTTATATGATTAGAGCCATCCGGTTGTATCAACTTGGGCGCAAATAAATATAGTTATCAATCGGTCTCTCATTCTCTCTCTCTATCTTTCATTCTCCCTATCTCTTTCTCTCTCTCATTCTCTCACTCTCTCCCTCACACTGCCACACAATCCATCATTCATATTCACTCTCTCCCTCTTACAGTCCCTCATTCTTACTCACTCTTACTTTCGGACTCCCTCACTCTCCCTCATTCTTACTCGATCTCACTCTCGCGCTATATCACTCTCTCCCTCTCATAGTCCCTCATTCTTACTCACTGTCACTCTCGCTCACCCTCAGTCTCTCTCATTCTCTCTCACTCTCTACCTCTCATTCTCTCCCTCTCTACTTCTCATTCTCTCTCACTCTCTACCTCTCATTCTCTCTCTCTACTTCTCATTCTCTCTCACTCGCTTCCTCTCTATTTCTGTCTCTCTCTCTATAACTCTCAATCATTCTCTCACTCTCTCTCTCTATTTCTGTCTCTCTCTCTTTCTCTCTCTCTCTCTTTCTCTCTCTCTCTCTTTCTCTATCTCCCTTTCTCTCTTTCTCTCTCTCACTCTATCTCTCATTCTGTCTCTCTCTATTCTCTCTCTCTTTTTCTCTCTCTCTCTTTCTCTCTCTCTCTCTATCTCTCATTCTGTTTCTCTCTATTTCTCTCTCTCTCTTTCTCTCTCTCTCTCTCTCTTTTTCTCTCTCTCTCTCTTTTTCTCTCTCTCTCTCTCTCTTTCTCTCTCTCTCTCTCTTTTTCTCTCTCTCTCTCTCTTTCTCTCATTCTGTCTCTCTCTATTTCTCTCTCTCTCTTTCTCTCTTTCTCTCTTTCTCTCTCTCTCTCTTTCTCTATCTCTCTTTCTCTCTTTCTCTATCTCCCTTTCTCTCTTTCTCTCTACTTCTCATTCTCTCTCACTCTCTACCTCTCTATTTCTGTCTCTCTCTCTCTCTCTATAACTCTCAATCATTCTCTCACTCTCTCTCTCTATTTCTGTCTCTCTCTCATTCTGTCTCTCTCTATTTCTCTCTCTCTCTCTTTCTCTCTCTCTTTCTCTATCTCTCTTTCTCTCTCTCACTCTATCTCTCATTCTGTCTCTCTCTATTTCTCTCTCTCTCTTTCTCTCTTTCTCTCTTTCTCTATCTCCCTCTCTCTCTTTCTCTCTTTCTCTCTCTCACTCTATCTCTCATTCTCACACTCTCATTATCTCCCTTTCTCAATCTCTTTATCTCTATCTCTCATTCTCTCTCTCTATCTCTCTATCTCTAGCCTAGCTCGGTTAGGGAGCAGGAGCTCGCTCGCTTCGCTTCATTAAGCAGCGACGAAAAGTTAACCGCTATTTATGGCAACACTCTTTCTTTAAGTGAAAGATTGTCGGCAGTTGAATCGCGCCTTGATAGGGTCGATGAGGCCGCACTTTTAAACGAGAAGCGATTGAATTCCTTAAACAATCAGATCGAAATCGTAAAAGACCTCGTCTCTAATAAATGCGATTTTCCGGCAGAAATTATTATTTCAGGACTTCCGCGCATTACAGACTTGGATAATACCACAATAACGTATAGGATTTTCGAGTCTCTGGAATGCCAGCATTTTGTTGGAGACATTTTGTCTTATCGTCGGTTAGATCATAAGAAGCCTTTAGATAATATTGAATTTCAAAGACAAAACTCTGAATCCTTTTCAATAATAGTTAGATTTAAGACGGCATCGGTACGTAACGAAATTATGCTTCTCAAAATTCGAAAGGGGGATATACCCATTGTTGCCATATTTTCGGAGCTTACTGATTCTTTACAAAATAATGATAAAAAAATCTTTTTAAATGAATGTTTGCCAAGCAAACTTTATAAATTACTTAAGGCTACAAGGACTTTTGCGAAGGCGCACCACTTCGAGAGAGTTTGGGTGAGGAATGGCTCTATTTTTCTTAGGCGTGCTTCGGGGTCTGAAATTTTAAATATCACTTCTGAGTCAGACTTAGAATCTCTACTATGACCATCTTTGCAAAACGACGCCTCACCATTAATGGAAACATCCAACCATCTTAAAATATGTCATCTTAATATTAATTCTATTCGTCATAAATCTGACATAATACAACATATGCTTCTCTCTCATCATCTTGATATATTGGTTCTATCCGAAACATGGCTCACACCGGTCATTCCATCAGCATTTCTAAAGATACTCGTGATAATTTATCTTGCAGAGTTTTATCAGCCTCTTTAAACCAAACGTTGAATCAAACGGAATACATGCTACTGAAGATCGGCATAAACTCTAAGGTTTCGACATCCCGCATGATCTTAGCGATCGTTTATCGACGTCCTGGTGGCAATGTTTTATCAGAGTTTTTTAACATTTTAGATAATTATTCTCAATCTTTTAAAAACATCGTCATAATGGGAGATTTTAATGTTGATATGTCTGTTTCTTCATATTTGGAGAATCAATTAGCAACTCTAATTATGGAGAGGTCGCTTATATTACTCCCCTATGGCATAACGCACGTCACGTCGTCAAGTTCTTCATTCATAGATTTGGGCATGGTTGATGATCTGCAGAAGATCACATCGTTTTATACCTCGGATTCCCCTATAGCTGCTGGTCATCATGCCATTTTTTTAGACTACACTGTTAACTGCCCATTATCTAAGCATAGAACTATTACTTTTAGGAACTTTAGAGGTTGTGACACAAATAAATTGTCTGCTGAAATTATTTCAACTTTGTCATTAGTCTTTGATGCGTCTCTCTTTCTTCGGGGTACAGACCGGTCGCTCAAGCTCCTGTATGATACTATAGAAAATTGCTTGAACACTTATGCTCCGCTTGTTACTAGGGTGTTTAGGAGGCCCTGTACTCCTTGGTTTAATGTAGAACTAAAGTCTTTATGTAAGGAACGAGATTTATTATACAAACGGGCTAAGAGGCTGGGCTCTCACTCACTTTTGGAAAAATATAAATCATTGAGGCGTAAGATCAAGGCTAAATGTCTGGCTTTAAGGCAAGCTCATCTGAGGAATAGGGTCTCGTCTATTACAGATAGGGAGAAACTGTGGCGTTTTTTGAGGCATGAAGGTATTACTTCAAACCCTCGTAGAGATTATAACATTGGGTTTTCTGCTATTGAATTGAACGAGTACTTTGCAGGTATTGCAAGTGTCCATCGGCCTTGCTCTGACATACATTTGCGGAAAATTTGTGGTTTGGCTGCTTCGGATGACAATGTTAGGTTCAAATTTACTGAGATAACCCCAGCTACTGTGTTTAGGGTTACTTCATCTTTGATAAAAAGTTCGAAAGGGCGTAGTCCTGATAATTTACCTTTATCACATATAAAAGACTTGATAACCACATTGTTGCCATATCTCGTGAAATTGTTTAATGCAATTTTAACATCTAAGAGGTCTCGCGATATCTGGAAAAAGGGATATATTGTTCCATTACCTAAGGTGTCAAATCCTACATCTATGTCTGATATCAGACCGATTGTTAATTTGCCCCACTTAGCCAAGGTATTCGATAAGATTTTAGCCGAGCAGATCATGACCTACTTAGAGAGCAAATCTATTCTCTCACCTTGGCAATCTGGTTTCAGAGCGGGTTTTAGCAGTCTGGCTAGACGTGGTGGTGTCAAGCGCATCTCCGGCCTCATCTACGAGGAGACCCGAGGAGTCCTCAAGGTCTTCCTTGAAAATGTGATCCGTGACGCCGTGACCTACACCGAGCACGCCAAGCGCAAGACCGTCACCGCCATGGACGTTGTCTACGCCCTCAAGCGCCAAGGACGTACCCTCTACGGTTTTGGAGGTTAAACCATCATCTTTTGAGAGAGAAAGGAGTGGAGAGGAGGAAAAACAATCGGCCCTTTTCAGGGCCACCATATACTTTCAAACGTCAGAACTACTATGTCTTTACCCAAAAAACTACTTCCGCCGAAAAGAAAATTAAGATTATCCTAGT
>CM047427.1:52195763-52324173 GCA_026168455.1 Theocolax elegans
CATATAAATGCATTTAAAATTTGTCAACCCGGCCGGAAACGAAACTGAAAATATTGAAAAAATCGAGTGTTGGCCGGTTTTATGTGTGTGTTTACGCATAAAAATGCATTTGAATTTGATCTACCCGGCCATGGGACGAATTAAAATATTGAAAAATAATCGTTTTGGCTGGTTTGATGTGTAAACTTAAATATTAAAACTTAAATTATAATTTTTACGTTACTAATTTTATTAATGCTAATTTTATTATTTTATTAATTTTATTTATCTTGATTCTACTCTGCTATTCTTTTTCGTTTCATATTGCCAACAGTAATAATTCATTATGTATTTATTTCTGTCTATACAATTATATCGTTTTATGCTATAAAGTGATAATGATAAACTGATAATGATAAACTGATAATGATGGTGATGATGACAATGTTAATTTGAAACACTCCAGATATACGTCAAATTGTATAGCGAATCATAGATGTAAAAGTAGATTTATATTACGTTGATCCAACTATCTGTATATTTATATGTTTAATATATTTTTTGTATTATTATGAAATTGCCATTCGGTCTTTATGACCTTGGCAAAAATAAATTCTAGTTATCAATCAATCAATCTCTCTCTATCTCCATCTCTCATTCTCTCTCTTTCTCTCTATGTATCATTCTCTCTCTTTCTCTCTATGTATCATTCTCTCTCTTTCTCTATCTCTCTTTCTCTATCTCTCTTTCTCTATCTCTCTTTCTCTATCTCTCTTCTTTCTTTCTCTCTCTCACTCTATCTCTCATACTGTCTCTCTCTATTTCTCTCTCTCTCTCTTTCTCTCATTCTGTCTCTCTCTAGTTCTCTCTCTCTCTTTCTCTCTCTGTCTTTCTCTTTCTCTATCTCTCTCTTTCTCTATCTCTCTCTTTCTCTATCTCTCTCTTTCTCTCTCTCTCTCTCTCTATCTCTCTCTTTCTCTATCTCTCTTTCTCTCTTTCTCTATCTCCCTTTCTCTCTTTCACTCTACTTCTCATTCTCTCTCACTCTCTACCTCTCTATTTCTGTCTCTCTCTCTATAACTCTAAATCATTCTCTCACTCTCTCTCTCTATTTCTGTCTCTCTCTCTATAACTCTAAATCATTCTCTCACTCTCTCTCTCTATTTCTGTCTCTCTCTCTATAACTCTAAATCATTCTCTCACTCTCTCTCTCTATTTCTGTCTCTCTCTATAACTCTAAATCATTCTCTCACTCTCTCTCTCTATTTCTGTCTCTCTCTCTTTCTCTCTTTCTCTCTCTCACTCTATCTCTCATTCTCACACTCTCATTATCTCCCTTTTTCAATCTCTTTATCTCTATCTCTCATTCTCTCTCTCTATCTCTCTATCTCTCATTCTCTCCCTCTCTCTCTCTCTCTATCTCCATCTCTCATTCTCTCTCTTTCTCTCTATGTCTCATTCTCTCTCTTTATCTATATCATTCTCTCCATCTCAATCTCTTACACATTCTCTATCTCTCTCCCTCACTCTCTCTCTCTCTCTCTCTGTCTCCCTAACTCCTCTCTCTCTCCCTCACTCTCCCTCACACTTCCTCATTCTTCCTTACTCTCTCCCTCTCACAGTCCCTCATTATTACTCACTCCCACTCTCGCACTCCCTCTCTATCTCGCACTCTATCACTCACTCTCTCTCTCTCTCTCTCTCGCACTATATCACTCACTCTCTCTATCTCTCATTCTCGCTCTCGCTCTCTGTCCCCATTCACTCTTTCTTCTTCTCTCTTTCGTTCTCTCTATCTTTCATTCACTCCCTCTTATTCTCTCTCTTTCTCTCTATCTTTCATTCTCTCTCTTATTCTCTCTCTCTCTCTTTCTCTCTATCTTCATTTCATTCTCTCTCTCTTATTCTCTCTCTCTTTTTCTCTCTCCCTCTCTCTATCTCTCATTCTCTCTCTCTGTATCTGTTTTCCTATCTCTACCTCTCACTGTCTCTCTCGCTCTGACTCATTCTCTCTGACGCCAAGATGATGTTTGTCGGACGGACGGACGGAGAATAAGAGAATGATACAGAGCGAGAGAGACAGTGAGAGGAAGAGATAGAGAGACAGATAGAGAGATAGAGAGAGAGAGAGAGAGAGAGAGAGAGAGAATGAGAGATAGCGAGAAGGAGAGAGAAAGAGAGAGAGAATAAGAGAGAATGAAAGATAAAGTGCGGAAGAGAATGAGAGATAGAGAGAGAGAGAATGAAAGATAGAGAGAAAGTGAGAGAGAATAAGAGAGAGAGAATGAAAGAGAGAGAATAAGAGAGATAGAATGAAAGATAGCGAGAAAAAGAGAGAGAGAATAAGAGAGATAATGATAGATAGAGAGAAAAAGAGAGAATAAGAGAGAGTGAATGAATGATAGAGAGAAAGAGAGAGAATATGAGAGAGTGAATAAAGGATAGAGAGAAAGAGAGAGAATAAGAGAGAGTGAATGAATGATAGAGAGAAAGAGAGAGAATATGAGAGAGTGAATAAAGGATAGAGAGAAAGAGAGAGAATAAGAGAGAGTGAATGAGAGATAGAGAGAAAGAGAGAGAGAGAATAAGAAAGAGTGAATGGGAGATAGCGAGCGAGAGCGAGAATGAGAGAGAGAGTGATAGAGTGCGAGAGTGGGAGCGAGTAAGATAAGGAGAGAGAATGAGAGATGAAGAGATAGAGAGAGAGAATGAGATAGATAAAGAGAGATAATGAGAGATAAAGAGATAGAGAGAGAGAGAATGAGGTAGATAAAGAGAGAGAATGAGAGAGTGAGAGAGAAAGAATAAGATAGAGAGTAAGAGAGATGGAGAGAGAGAATGATAGATGGAAGGAGAGATAGAGAGAGTGAGGGAGAGAGAGAGAGAGAGGGAGAGAGAGAGGGAGAGAGAATCAAAGATAGAGAGAAAGAGAAAGAGAATTAGAGGGAGAGAATGAAAGATAGAGAGAAAGGGAGAGAGAATAAGAGAGAGAGCATGAAAGATAAAGAGAAAGAGAGAGAGAGAATAAGAGAGAGTGAATGAAAGATAGAGAGATAGAGAAAGAAATAAGAGAGAGAGAATGAAAGATAGAGAGAAAGAGAAAGAGAATAAGAGAGAGTGAATGAAAGATAGAGAGAAAGAGAAAGAGAATAAGAGAGAGTGAATGAAAGATAGAGAGTAAGAGAGAGAGAGAGAGAGAAAATAAGAGAGAGAGAATGAAAGATAGAGAGAAAGAGAGAGAGAATAAGAGAGAGAGAGTGAAAACTAGAAAGAAAGATATGGAGAGATAGAGAGAGAGAATGATAGATGGAAGGAGAGATAGAGAGAGAATGATAGATGGAGAGAGAGAGAGAGAGAGAGTGAGAGAGATATTCTCTCTCTCTCTATCTCTCATTCTCTCTCTCTCTCTCTCTCTATCTGTCTGCCTATCTCTTCCTCTCACTGTCTCTCTCACGCCAAGATAATGTTTGTCGGACGGACATTATAATTTATCGGTTTTTTTTTATATTACTTAGTAATAATAATAATAATTTTTTTGTCAGTAATATGATGCATTAACTTATGTTACACATATTTATCATAAAATATATATGTTTTAAGTTTTTTTCGCAAGAATAGGGGAGTTTTTACAAAATCGCTCAAAAAGATAACTTTAATATAATGTAAAATTTAAGCTTGATCAATTTTCATGTTTTAATTTTTATTTAATTCCCAATGTTATCTAAAGCATTCATTAGAATTTGAAAATACTTGTGAAGAAAACGTGCTAGTCTTCGCGGAGAGAAAACGTGCTAGTCTTCGCGGAGAGAAAACGTGCTAGTCTTCGCGGAGAGCAAACATGCTAGTTTTCGCGGAGAAAAGGTCATACATGCTAGTTTTCGAGGAGCAAACCGTAGACGTGTTAGTTTTCGCGGTAAAAACCCTAAACGTGCTGTTCTTCCATAAAGAAACTGATAACATACTACTTTTCGCGGAAGACGTAAAATGCGTGCTAGTCTTCGTAAGAGGCGACGATATGTTTACGTTTACCAAATATATTTAAACCGATTTTTTATAATATATTAGTATATGCTGAACAAATCGATATCATTAAAACTAATTGGATCATATCTTTACTAAAATCGGTATTATGAGAAATCGTGGATTTATGTCACGCATCTTAGTAATTATTCGGATGACCAAAGACAGACGTTCATTCACGTTTTCATCCACTTGAGGTAATACAAGATCATCGATTCGTCGGTAGTATTGACAATTTGGAAGACACGAAACATATTGGCGATATATTGACAATACTTTGGCAACATATTGGCAATATATTGGCAACATATTGGCAATATATTGGCAATATATTGATAATACAAATAATAAATACCCGCGAAAAAAAATTAAAGTTTATATGAACTTTATATAAATTTTAGGTTTGGCTAAACTTGATATGGGGTTCGCCAACGAGACTGAGCCGAACTTGTGCAATTGACTCTTCAAGTTTGGTGAAAGTATATCAAATGTTCAACTGAAATTCATATAAAGTTTTTTTACAATTACTGACTAATAAAATATAGTTTATACTAAGTTTAGCTGAACTCAATATTAACGTGATAGCAAGTTCAGGTTTATAAAGTCATATAATGTTGATATCAGCATACCCAAAGAAAAATTTTAAAAATCTGCTTTAACTGACATCAGTAAGAATACATCGGTTAGAAAAACGGACATATATATTCCAAAAAATTCGAATCCGTCACTGAAAAGTGTTGTCCATTTCCTTAGTTTTGAAGACATAACCTGAAAGAAGAAATTTAAAAAACCACAAAGTATCTATTTTCACCATTTTTCTAACCAATGTATTCTTACTGATGTCAGTTAAAGAAGATTTTTAAAATTTTTCTTTGGGTATGTTGAGCTAAACTTAGTATAAAATACTATATTTTATTTGTCAGTAATTGTAAAAAAACTTTATAATAACTTTATATGAATTTCAGCTGAACATTTGATATACTTTCGCCAAACTTGAACAGTCAATTGCACAAGTTCGGCTCAGTCTCGTTGGCCAACCCCATATCAAGTTTAGCCAAACCTAAAGTTTATATAAAGTTCATATAAACTTTAATTTTTTTACGCGGGTACTTAACGAAATACACTTTTAACTGCAAGATTTAAGCCAGACTTAAAGCCATACTTTCACAAACACTTTCAGATATACATACAGCCATACAATTAGCCATACTAAAAGATCAACTTTTGATTCCTTGTAACTACCCTCTGTATTGGTTGGTACGAAAAGCCAACTTAAGAATAATCAACAAAGGACAGATATTTTAGATAAGAAAATAACATGAAAATGTCTATTTCTCGATAAAAAAGCAAATTTCATTCCTTATTACTACCCTCCTGTATTTAGGTGGTTGATGAAACTTCTCACACAGTTTGTGCTACTAATGCAAGAACGAGAAGACGATTTAAAGCAATCAACAAAGACAGATATTTTAGAATAACAAAATAACTCGTTGATTTTTCTTATGTCGGTTTTTATTACCAACCAATACAGAGGGTAGTTACAAGGAATGAAAAGTTGATCTTCTAGTATGGCTAATTGTATGGCTGTATGTGTGTCTGAAAGTGTTTGCGCAACTATGGCTTAACGTCTGGCTGAAATCTTGCAGTTCAAAGTGTATTTCGTTAAGTATTTATTATTTGTATTATCAATAAATTGCCAATGTTTTGCCAATATGTTGCCAAATAATTGTCAATATATTGCCAATATCTTGCCAATATGTTGCCAATATATTGCCAATATGTTGCCAAAGTATTGTCAATATATTGCCAATATGTTGCCAATATGTTGCTAACATATTGCCAAAGTATTATCAACATATCGCCAATATGTTTCGTGTCTTCCGAATTGTCAATACTACCGACGAATCGATGATCTTGTATTACCTCAAGTGGATGAAAACGTTAATGAACGTCTGTCTTTGGTCATCCGAATAATTACTAAGATGCGTGACATAAATCCACGATTTCGCATAATACCGATTTTTAGTAAAGATATGATCCAATTAATTTTAATGATATCGATTTGTTCAGCATATACCAATATATTATAAAAAATCAGTTTAAATATATTTGGTAAACGTAAACATATTATAGATATACTATAGCTAGATGATTCCCAGACTATTATAAAACTTCATCGAGGGTTCAGCTAGATTTTATTTTACACGGACTCGGAATTAACTTACTAGCAATATTATTGCTAATATATTACCAATATATTGAGAATTTATGGTAGTTATTCATTGGCATTTTGTATATTGAACACTCAATTCAATTCAACAGCCAGACTATTGCAATTATTATCCTAAACATTTGGAACGAGTTAAAACTTTTTGTTTTAACTATTAGAATCCCTTTTTTCTCGTGCAATGCCGTTAACAACACCAAACACTTCTTTGGCTTTTTAATAGGTCTAAAGTCCTTGGCTGATGTATATCCTGTCTTTCCAGGTTTAGGAATGAATACGACTTTTGTTTCCCTCCATCCTGAAGGGATGTGAGCTAATTCCAGACTAGCCTTGATTAGACTTGTCAAGGGCTTAATTATTACCTCACCTGCTTTCTGTAGCAGTACCGGGAATATTCCATCTGGTCCTGGTGATTTCTAAGGTTCAAAGGACGATATCGCCCACCCAATTTTCATCGGGCACACTACACATCCCTGCTCCTCCCTATCACCAGTTTCAGTGTCTGCTTCAGTATCTATTAGGTTAGTTACCATGATACTGCTCTCATCTTCTCTAAAATCGGGAAAATGAACCTCCATTAAGCGCTCCAAGATTTCCTTCTCGGTGGTAGCGCATTTACCGTTTTCCATTCTTATCGTGCCAAGAATAGCTTCGGGATTTCTGGACAGGATTTTATCCAGTATGGATATCTCTTTAATTCCGTGGATCTTACTGCAGAAGTTTTCCCAGCCCGTTTGTTGGGCTTGTCTGACCTCACATCTGTAATTATCCCTGGCTTTCCTGTACCTGAGCCATTCCTCCTCCGACTTCTCCTTCCTGGCTGTCTTATACCTTTTCCTGGTAATATATTTTAATTTCTCCAGTTTCTTATTCCACCATTTGCAAGCTCCTTGTTGTTTTACTAACCGAGGAGTGCAATTTGAGTGGTATGCTTCCTTAATCGTATTTGTCAGCTTGGCCGCTGTTTCTTCCAGTGCTTTCACACTGTCAATAAACTCTGGGAAGCCATCCAATGCTGCTGACAGGTTTTCCACGTATCCTTCCCAGTTTGTTTTCCTAGGGTCACGTGACCAATCTTGATGTACGTTTCCGTCCTCATTTTCCACCTTCAGATAGTATTTTATTTGAGAGTGGTCTGATAGGGAGGGTTCCTCGGATACCCTCCAGTTCATAATGGAGCTCCCTAACCTTCTGCTACAAAGGGTGATGTCAATAACCTCCTCCCTAATTGCGTTCCTGAAGGTGGGCTCCTTACCCACGTTCATTATATCTAAGTCTGTGGATGCTATAAAATCCATCAGATCTTCTCCTCTACTGTTGGTGTCCTTGCTACCCCATAATGTATTATGCGCATTAGCATCGCAACCTAACAGTAATACATACCTATTTACCTTGCAAAAATCTACAAGCTTTCTTACCTCCTGGGGTGGGTTATATTTACCATCATATGGAAAATATGCCGAGCCCACCACCATTCGCTCTTTACCTTTACCTATGGGTTGGATGAGAACCGCCGTAAGGTCTCTTGTATTGAAGTCCTGCAGGGGAACTGCGTTAGTACCCTTGACCAGCACACACGTTCGTGGAGCTTCAGCACCTGTGTACCTGAAACAGGAACCCACATTACCCCCCAGACCCCTGATTTTACCATTCACTACCCATGGTTCTTGGATTAGTGCTATGGTTGTGTGCGCCACAGCCATGTCCCTCTGTAAAATGGCAGAGGCACCTTTGCTGTGATGCAAGTTAATTTGCGTAATGTTTATTTGACGGGCCTGAGACATTATACCTCCTGCTCCGTCATTTCTACGTCTTTTTGCCCTAGGTGGCTTATCCCAGTTACTTTGAATGTAATCCGGGACAAGCCATAGTAGGGTTTGTACTCTAGTACCCCCAGAGCCCTAACTTGAGATTCGGGAATCTGGACAATCAGGAGTGTTTTCGTTCCCTCCTGATCGCCCTTACTTCCCTCCTCCATGTTACCCCTTACAATTCTCCAGGAGTTCGTTTTCAGGGTGGGATTGAAGTGCTCCAGCCTCCGAAGGATCTCGCTCCGGTCCACCGTTCTTCCGGGGACCCAAGCGGAAGCCTTCAACATCTTTTGGAGCACCTCAACCTCACCTGCTTTAAAAGACCGTCCAATCTTGGCGCTCAGGCAGACCAGTTTCTCAACCAGCCACTCCTTTGCCCCTTGATCGGCCGGAATTATAATAAACACTCCCCCTTTACAGAAGGAAGTGCCAAATTTGGGCGCGCACCCGGGGGGTATCTTATTGAACTCCTCCCAGATGCTTTCCCCAAAGACAGCAAACTGCTCAGCAGTCAGCGCCGCCTCCGGGTATCCCTCCTCGTACACGACCACTGTAAGGGGGTTTGTTCTTTGAGCCACAGTGAGACCCACTCCTCCTGAATATACGGTGGAGGGGCCCGCCTCCTGGCTCCTTTCTTTGTTTGCATTTATTTGTCTGGGTCGTTTACCCGGCCTTTCCACAGACGGAGGTGTTTCGGCCAGGGCTTGATTTCTCTTGCCCTGGTTTTGCCCCCCCCCCCCCCCGCCTCAATAGACCCAGATAGAGTCAGCATGTGTGCTTTCTCCCTCCGGGCCTTGGCCTTGGCCGACCCAGTTTTCTTTTTCTTCTTATCCTCAAGGGTGGTGAAGACGTTTTGATCAGCCACCTCACCATCCCTTGATTTGCCTATATCGATAGATTCAGAGACCAGTGCTAGACCAGCCACCTGAACCACATCGTTGCTTATTGCATTTGGGGTAGAGGTAGGGACCTCTGTTGTAGGATTTGACACATTTATCGCTTCCTCTTTGTTTGTCGTATTCATTTTTACCTTTACCTCCTCGGTGTCTATGTATCGTTTGTGGGCCTCCTCCCATTTCGATCTCACCCGGAAACCGTTGCCTCTCCTTCCTCTGATTGGCCCATTTCAAAAATTAATTACGCCTCGCCTAATTAATATTTTTTAAAAATTCCGACGGGGTTATACTCGAATTAATTTTCTGAATCGGAATATATATGGGTGCTTCTCTGTGACATCGAAGATGAAAAAAATAAATATTGCTATAACTATGAGAATATGTTTTAGAGGTATCCAGTAGTTCTCCTGAATTTTTTCAGATTTTTTCTGGGCCATTATTTTAAGTTACAGAGAGTCAAAGTTGACATTTTAGCACTTTTTTGCATTATATGCCCATTTTCATGAATTTTTAGTTCCCAGGGGATGCATTTTTCACTAAAAACATAAGTATGACTTTTTTTGTAAAATTTTCCGAACTTTTCATTAAAAATACTTTTAAAGGCATAACTGTATGCTGTCACACTCTTGTAAGCCATTTAAACCTTAAATAGTGAAAATCAGCAATTCTGCTCCGGACTCTGGTAACCTAATACTGTCTAAAAGATGTCTTTTTATAGTCAGAAACTGCCTAAAAATTTCCAGAGTGGGTCTAAATCATTAAGATCACTTATGGTCAAAATATCCGGGAAAAGTGCCCGAAATATTACTAGAAATGTATATTTGTTGCATTATAACGATGAATCTAGTAGCATGATCATTGCAAAAAAATTTATGCACTTACCATGGAATGGTAGAAAAGTATCTCCACTTGTTTCAGTATCCATCTAATCCCCTGTAAGCTGCTAAAAATACAAATATTATTATATAATTATAAAAAATTATTTTTTAAACATTTATAATGCTGGATTTTTAGTTTTACATCCCTTACAAGAATTATAATACTAATCTGAAGGATTACTATAAAAGTATCAACATTATTATTATTATTATTCAGCAATACATTGTTTAGATTTCACAAACTTGTCACTGTCACGTTATCATATTATTCATTATAATTATATATCCGATTTATTTATATACCTTTTGTATTAAATACGTATATTCAGTTATTGTAATAATGATGTTTATATATTTATAGTAATCCTTCAGATTAGTATTATAATCCTTGTAAGGGATGTAAAACTACAAATTCAGCATTATAAATGTTTAAAAAATAATTTTTTATAATTTTATAATAATATTTGTATTTTTAGCAGCTTACAGGGGATTAGATGGATACTGAAACAAGTGGAGATACTTTTCTACCACTCCAAGGTAAGTGCACAAATTTTTTTGCAATGATCATGCTAATAGATTCATCGTTATAAGGCAACAAATATACATTTCTATTAATATTTCGGGCCCTTTTCCCGGATATTTTGACCGTAAGTGATCTTAATGATTTAGACCCACTCTGGAAATTTTTAGGCAGCTTCTGACTATAAAAAGATATCTTTTAGACAGTATTAGGTTACCAGAGTCCGGAGCAGAATTGCTGATTTTCACTATTTAAGGTTTAAATGGCTTACAAGAGTGTGACAACATACATTTATGTCTTTAAAAGTATTTTTAATGAAAAGTTCGGAAAATATTACAAAAAAAGTCATACTTATGTTTTTAGTAAAAAATGCATCCCCTGGGAGCTAAAAATTCATGAAAATGGACAAATAATGCAAAAAAGTGCTAAAATGTCAACTTTGACTCTCTGTAACTTAAAATAATGGCCCAGAAAAAATCTGAAAAAATTCAGGAGAACTACTGGATACCTCTAAAACATATTCCCACAGTTATAGCAATATTTATTTTTTTCATCTTCGATGTCACAGAGAACCACACATATATATATATATATATGTTACCTATGTTTCTGGATCTCCCTGTATATATATATATATATCATATACAATGTTGTTACATAAGTCTATATATTTTTAAGCTTTAAACTCAAATAATGTAAAAGTATTCGAAAACGGATGGTTGACGACTACTTACCCAACCCTCGTATAAGCCATTAACACTACTTTTGATCAATATATTTAGGAAAAATTCCCGAAATATCAATATAAATGTATATTTGTTGCGTTATAACGATGAATCTTTTAGCATGATCATTGCGAAAAAACTCATGCAATTACCTAGGTGTGGTAGGAATGCGTCTCCACTTTTTTCTGAACTAATACTTGAATACATGCTTTGAGAATGACTGAATTTTGAGCTCTTAATATTTTGGAGGATAAGCCTCTCCACCTGCTCATAACAAGTTCTAGGCCGTCCTTGAAATACCCTACTGAACAAACTCAAGTGAGAAATCACCTGAGAAATCAAAATCTTAGGTGTCGAAAATACAAGGAAAAGTTAAAAAATATATATTTTTCATGATATTTTTTTTTAATAAACTTATTCTCTTGTTTTCCTTTCCTGATATTTTGGCGTGAGAAATCGCCTGATTTCTCAGGTAATAATTACGTGATTTCTCACCTTAGCTTTTTCAATAGGATATTTCTCCCACGACTTACACTTTCCTTCATCTGAGCTTCGTCACGGTGACACAACCCGTAGAAGAGGTTTCGAACCAATGGTTCTTTTTATTATTCGGGTTATATTTTATTTATTTTGTCTTGTCCTTTTTAGTTTATTTAATATCGGAGTCGACTGCTTTTCCAATTAGAAGGTACTGGTGAAAGCATATTAGAGCGCAAAGATAGGAATATAATGAACATTTTAATCGTTGTTTTAATTCTTCGAATAGTTAAAACTTTTTGTTTTAACTATTAGAATCCCTTTTTTCTCGTGCAATGCCGTTAACAACACTAAACACTTGTTTGGCTTTTTATTACTGTAATGGGCCTTATGCCCAGGATTAGTCGACCAGAATATACGCCGGAGATGGCGATATTCGTCCGAAAGAACTATAACCGGGAAATTGATTAACAAGCATAATATATTGATAGTCGGCGAGATAGACAAACTCGCCGAGCCTATTTATTAAATAAATAAATAAATAACAAGTTTACTAATAAAAATTAAGTGGCATTTGTACCGTCGTCTACCCTCGAAGTCAACGCGAAAAGAACCGTAAAAGGATCACTATTTGCCGCGTAATTAGCAACCGATCTGAGAACGATCGATTGCTTAACCCGAGGGCTGTGACGTCACGCCGTGTGACGTAATAGCTCTGACGTAGTGAATTCTTACGTAGGAGCTGTCTATGTCACGCACGTCGTCTCTCGCGGAGTGGCTCTCGCGAACCACCGACCTAAGTAAGTGGGCGGGATTTGACCTGGACCGTACCAGGAAAACTAGGGAAAAGATTGACGGGACACGCGGGTCTAAACTCACTGTTGTATATTTGTTTACCCAAGATGGTCAGATAGCTCCGTCCTTTCCGTGGGCGAATTCTGCGAGTGGCGGTGTACGGCGTTGCTCGGCTGTGTTGGGTCGTGTGGGGGAAGCCTCTCACTCACCAACAAGTCTTTTTCCATCGCTATAAAACACACGATGATTGGCCTCTCGAACAACACCAGTCGCGCGCTATATCTATACTATCACCTGTCTGCGCTTGGCTCTCGCGCGTTTGTGCGCACGCAGCACCGTAATTACTCTTTCGCGTTGCGTACGTAATCAGTAACTCGCTTACCGTTATAAATAATAGCACTTATAAGAATAATAATATAATAAAATAAAACATAATAAGAAATATTATTTAAGCAATTATTTTAGTATAATTAAAGTTAATATAATTGCCTCTTTCAGCAACCCAATGACAGTGCTAATTAAAATTTGTTTCTCACTTATTTTTCTTGTAATTTTACATACTTATTAAATAAATTTATGAGTGTAAGATAATTATTATAATTAGCAAATATAAGCAAAAATTAATGCAGCTAATGATAAAGGTGCTATAAAGTACCCTTTCAAGTTGTGCTATATAAAGTAACTATTGATTCTACAGTCAAATTTAATATTAGCAAAAATTTAATAAATTGTTACAACTCCTTTAATTTTTAAAATCCTGTAATAACATATTCTTTGATATAATTACATGTGAGAATTGCAGTAAGTATGAAACAAAGGAAACATAACAAAGTTTTCTTTAAATGGTATCTTGTATACTTTAACAAGTATATTATTATAATCGTATAATTGTAAATGAGAAGTTACATCTTTGACAAGTTTAATGTTTAGTTCGAACGATTCTAAAGGACTATCATAGAAATTTCTGACTGTTCTTAGCTGTCGACCTGACATAAATATTTTTGCCTCCTTTTTTAAGGAATTGTAACAATCTATATAAGTATTGTCTATTAATAAAACTAAATTGTGATTAAAATCTTTTGAATTTAAGATATATTTCTTGCTCCGTAAATATTAAAAATGAAGTATATATTTGCGCTTGACAGTATCATTGGTCCGTCAAAGTGTTGTTCCTCTAAAATTAAATTTGTCATTGTGGTTTTAGAGTGATAATTGCTATTTTCATAATTTTCTGTTATTCTTCGATGGATTAGTTGTAATGGATGACTTCCCGTTCGGACAAGATGTTTTATCTTTCCATTTTTGTTTTCGAATCAAAAAGCACTAAATTTATCAACATTTTTGTATTTTTTAACGACATTCACAATGTGCAATAATTTGTGTACATTGTAGGATATATTTTGCTCAATGAATTAAATTATTCTTCAAATTTTAAAAGAAATGGTTTTAACAGCTCGTCAGCAAATTCTACATAGCATTCTATACTACATAAAAAAGGGTTTGTTATAATTGGCATGGCAGTATGGAAGTGTAGAAAATCTATATTATATTAATGGTGGTGTCCGGTGTCCCGCGGCGGTGTCCGGTCTCCTGTTGTAAAAATGAAGAGTATGTGTGTAGTGGAAGGGTTAACACTGATATTTCGGGAATTTCTGAAATATTTCGGGATAGCTCCACTAAATACGGGATTCCCTGGATATTTCGGGAATTTTTGAGGTATTCCGGGATAACTCCACTAATTTCGGGATTTTCTAAATAATTCGGTAATTTCTTAGATATGCCGGGAAATTTTCACTAATTTAGGGTTTTCCTGGATGTTTCGGGATTTTCTTAAGTATTCCGGAATAACTCCACCAATATCGGGATTTCCTGCAAGTCTCGGGTTTTTCTGTGGTATTTCGGGATAACTCCACCAATTTCGGGATTTCCTGGACGTTTCGAAATTTTCTGTGGTATTTTGGGATAAATTCCCGAATTTCGGGATTTTCTGGTTGTTTCAAGATTTTCTATGGTATTTCGGGATTTTCTATGGTACTTCGGGATTTTCTGTGGTATTTTGGAATTTTCTGTAGTATTCCGGGAACTCCACTAATTTTGTGATTTCCTGGATGCTTCGGGATTTTCTGAGGTATTCCGGAATAAATCCACCAATTTCGGAATTTCCTGGATATTTCGGGATTTTCTGTGGTATTCGGGGATAAATCCACCAATTTCGGGTTTTCCTGGATGTTTCGGGATTTTCTGAGGTATTCCGGAATAAATCCACCAATTTCGGAATTTCCTAGATGTTTCGGGATTTTCTGTGACATTTTGGGATAAATTCACTAATTGAGGGATTTTTTGGTTATTTCAAGATTTTCTATGGTATTTCGGGATTTTCTGTGGTATTTCAGCAATTTTTTATGTATTCCGGGATAACTCCACCAATTTCGAGATTTTATTAATATTTCGATAATTTCTGAGGTATGCCGGTATAAATTTACTAATTTTGGGATTTAGTGGATATGTCGGGATAACTTCACTAATTACGGGATTTCCAATATCTTCTTGTGCATTGCTTTATTTTACAAAAACCATTGGGGTTGCAAACTCAACAATTATCGATAATTGTATCGGTAATGTAATATAACCTCAAAATAGATGATAATACTCGTATATTTTATTTATTTGACGGGATGTCAGACCCAAATCTTAAGAATCTTCATCTTTCAAAATAAAAATGATATTTATAATATTAAATTAATAATCTGAAAAATTTTAAGCGGATTGCTTAAAACACTAGAAATGTCTTAACTTGTCGATTTTTCTAAGAAACATTCATATTTTAAATATTAATTGATGAAACAATTTGTAGTCAGTAGGTATTAGTAAAAAAAGGCATATATTTTCAGCCCAAACGAAAACGAAAAAAGTAAAAAGTGACCCATTTCTGATTCCGACGTCCCCATAGAACGTCTGCTTTTCGCGCAACAAATTGCGTTACATTTAAAATATTACTTTTGTATTATGCAATGTAGTGAATTGTACTATTTACTACACTTATTTACTACGATTCAGTGAATAATACTGTAAATACACTTATTTCTGCATTTCTCTATGCAGCGGACTGTACCCTCTAGAATGCAACTAGAGTGTTTTACCTTTACTGAATACATTCCTTGCATTTCGCTATGCAAATACTCGTGTTATTCGTTTTGCTTTAATTTTTTTTTACCTTTACTGAATACATTCCTTGCATTTCGCTATGCAAGTACTCGTGGTATTCGTTTTGCTTCAATCTTTTTTACCTTTACTGATTACATTCCTTGCATTTCGCTATGCAAGTACTCGTCGTATTCATTTTGCTTTAACCTTTTTTACCTTTACTGAATACATTCCTTACATTTCGCTATGTAAGTACTCGTCGTATTCGTTTTGCTTCAACCTTTTTAGGCACGACCGTTATACGGGAGAGCCTTATATTTTTGTCATCGAAAAAAGTGTTGTTCCACGAATATCTCAAAAAGTTATTACCCGATTCAGCTGAAACCTTGAGGGTAATTTTCTCTACATATAAGAAGGTGCTGGTTCTATTTCCAGCTACATCGGCGGAACCATATTAAAGCTATAATAAAGTTAAAATTTCTCTAAAAACGACTTTTGTTCATTTTCCGTACAATAACTCGAAATGTATATCTCCTATCAAAAAACTTTCTATTAACAAAATGTTTTAATTACAAAGACGCAACTTTTTCCTATGTAACGTAGTACATGATTTTCCAATATTTTTGGTGCTAGAGACTCGCAAAGTCGCTAATATCATCAATTTGAAAATTAAAAATTTCGATGTTCTACAAATATCTTAAAAAATTTTCAACTGATTTAGCTGAAATTTTAAGAGTAGCTTCCTGTACCCTTCGGATGGTGCTGGTTCTATTTCCAGTAAGATCGGTCATCGAATCATATTTTTGTTCTGCTATAACAAGGTCGGTAGAACCATATTTCAGCTGTAACTAGACGAAAACTTGGTGCTATACTCAATAATCTGGATATTTTCTTTTGTATTATAATGTTTTATCCATTAGTTTTTTTATAAGTCTTTTTTCGATTAAAAAAAAAATCAGTATTAATAGTTATTATTGATAATATTATTATTATCTTAAATGCTGTAAAAGAAAAGAAAAAACAATAAATAAATGTTTTTAATAAAAAAAGTACTTGTTTTTTAAGGAATTGCAGTAAATTAGTATATATATATTTATATATTTTCCCGCTATATTTATTTTCCTGTACTGCCCAGCTTATAATAAAGCAAGCTTGTTTATTTTTTTTGTGGATTGTTTAGTGGAAAGTAATTCCGTTTAATTAGCTTAGCTTGAAAATTGTTTTTTCTTTTCATTAGTATTATTTGAATTTTACTTGGTGGGTTTAATTTACGTTATATATTGAATTAAACAAGAGCTAAGATTTTTTATTTAAACCGAGCTAAAAAGAACTATTAGTAATAATATTTATTTAATTATTAATACAAAATAAGCTACAGTAAATTAATCAAAATGTCTCACAACGGTGATGATCTTGATTTAATTTTAGGAGAAGATTTATCAGTGTTACAACCAGCAACAGGTGCCGGTGTAATACGACGCAGTATAAATAATACCAGTGACGGTAGAATCACGGTATACGTGAGCAAAATCGGAATAAATATAGACGCGGATTGCAAAATTATTAGAGATAGGTTAACTAGGTACGAAATTAGACGTAATTTCGGACCATCGTCTGCTGACTGGAATGCAGCAGAAGACGAGGCTAACCCGAATATAGAAACAGATTTGTCCCTAACGCAATGAGAAAGAGAAAATATCCCCAATATCGCTATAAATACAGCTCCAGCAAGAAAAAGTAAAGCAAGACGGATGCTTTATATTTAATCGCCAACCGGTCAATCAAGAGGACAATACTGAGATCCGATCTCCATAAGTAATGAGAATTTGTTATCATTATCGGAAATGGAATACGGATCGGAAATGCAATCGGCTGTAAGGGAAAACGGCAACGCGGTAGAAAATATGCAGCGATTAAATAACGAAAATTTAAGAATAAGCAGCGCAGCTAATCGTCCTTAAGCACAATCTACAGCATATAGATTGAGTCCAGCGTCACCAGTATGCAATGATTCGATGATGGAATTAACGCATACAATACCAAGCTTAACGACGACACAGTTAAGCATAAATTCGACTTCTTACATTATCCCATCCACACATTAGCCCCTTCATCTCCCACAAGCCCAAACCTAATAGATAACCCATTTACCCGATATACAGCATCAGTTATCACATACAGTACAAAGATTTATACTACACCCGTCCCAGATCTACCCAATCAATCCAACCATCAGCTTTTCGTCCAATAAGCACAAGCCCCTTTTCCCCTATTTCACTCGTGCCTAGACCAGTCAGCTGAGCGGATACGCCACCGTAAAGCAATGCAGAACCCGAATTAGCGACCGAAGAGCCAAGAGTCAACCAGGCAAACGAAAACAGACATAACCCCAGAAGCAGCATACAATTGAGCAGTGTACATAGGAATGTACCGAGTGTCCATTGGGAAGACGATGGAATTGCAGAACCCAACGTCCCAAGAGAAGAGACGCAAAATAATGACAAAGAGCCTGAAAATAAATACGATGTACAATTCAGACGATTGGAGCAGCAAATATAGCAAATGCAGCAGTTATACAGCAAACTAATCGAACAAAATAGCATTCAGCAAAGTAACCAGCAGCAAAATAAACAGCATAGCAGTTCGCCAGTGCATCAGGAGAACAATGAAGCGTACTCAATCCCAAATAACCCACATATACAGCCGCAGCAAAGTACGTTTAATCCAGCATTCAGGTATAGCCGTTCGTATGAAACATGCTTAGAAGATGCTACCTTTATAAGGGAGAAAAGGACAGCACAAATATTCTCACGACACCATATACAATTTAAAGGAGCGAAAAAGAATGACCCGGAGACATGCTTATCAAATCTTGAGGAATGTAGAGAAAGTTATGGTCTCTCGACTCAGGATATATTTAAAGCTTTGACATGAGTCTCAGATCACGAAGCATGGGAATGGTTTAGACGTGAGAAAAGCAGCTGGAAGGATTATTTAGATTTTGTAGATGCACTGAGACTACAATATGGGACAGAGGAAACGCAGAGCCAGCTTAGACAAGCTATTGAAAATAGGACACAAGGACCGAATGAGGATATTTCCACATACCTCACTAAGCTACGAGGCATGCTAGACCAGGTTAAGCCAACAATACTTCAATACGAACAGCTGGACAGGTCTATCAGAACCTGCACCCTAACTATAGATCGAAACTCGAAAGACACCATTTCGATAATTTTATACAGCTGCAGCGACTTAGTAAAAAGGAGGAAGCAAGACGTTTAATGGATGAAACGTACACACCTCCACCAGTCATTCAAAATTACGGGTCTAGCAAAGTATGCATATGTTGAGCCTATGCAAACAAAAACCCGCAAATTAGCAGCAGTTTCCTGAGAGCAGAGCGCAGATATTGTAGTACCCCCAAAGTCCATAGCACATATAGCCACTAACCCACAAAAGAAAATACAGCACCAGTACCCATGGAAGCCGAACAGCCCTCAAGCAGCAAAAAAATATACAGCACCCCTTAAGCAAGAATCTAAGCAGCAGTACAGCGAAGCTGTAAAGAATAGTAAAAGTAGCAGTTATTGGCAGCGAGCACAAAGAAATGAGCAAAGAGCTGAATCACCGAAAAAGCAGAAGTTCAAGACAAATAAATTCAACACACCAAACTACGTAGAGCGAAAACCAGTTCATCCAAGAAAATTTAAAGAGCCTTGCTATAGATGCGGAAAACTTGGGCATTGGTTAGCGGAATGTCCAGTTCCATTAAGCTGCGGAAGTTGTGGAAAACAAGAAGTCAGCTATAAAAATTGCAGCTGTAATAAGAACAGAAACCAGGGAAACTACAGCCAGAGAAAATAGAGACCCGTATTTTCTCACCCAAACACCCAAAAGGGTCAATACTCTCCCAGTTAGCAGCAAATAATTCCCTAATATAGCAAATACACGGCATCGATTCACGACATTTCTTTAACATAGAGTTAAATGGACAAAAGCTTACAGCTTTACTTCACGATGGGGCAGTACACTCATTCATTGGTCGAGGAATGAGTAGAGTATTACAGCATAAATTGCGGAAATCCAGCAATTCAGCCGTTAAAGTAGCAGAGGGTACAGCTGTACCAATACAAGGTATAATAGATGTAACCATGGAAATAGATGGTAAAACTATTATAATGCCCTTTCAAGTAGCAGACGGCTTGCATTATGACTGCATATAAGGTATCGACTTTAAACGTAAAGCGAACATGAATATATGGTACGAAAATGATAAGTGGTGGACTGATAAAGGTATCATTCATCATTTTTATCCTTATGGCAAAGATCCTAGTTGCTTACCTGCCTTAGCAAGTATAGGAGAATTGAAACGAGCTACCCCGGATCAAGAGAAAAGATTACGGCAGCTACTAAGTGAGATAATTCCCCCAACACCAAAAACTCTAGGTGTAACTAACCTAGATTCCCACAAAATCGATGTGCAGGGTGCCGAACTGATTCGTCATCGAAACCGCCGTTATATTGCAGGCTGGATACGAAGAAATCGATAGGATGCTGAAGGAAGGTATTATAGAACCTTCAGAAAGCGCGTGGTGCAGCTGCTCAATAATAGTCTCTAAAGCAAACGAAAAATACCGCTTTTGTATAGGTTTTCGGCAGGTTAACGCTGTTACAAAGAAAATAGCGTACCCTATGCGCAATATGGACGACAATCTTGACCAGCTGAGAGAAAGCCGTTACATCAATAAGCTTGATTTGTCGCAAGCTTACTACCAAGTCCCTCTAGTACCAGAAAGCCGCGAAATTACAGCATTTTTACTTCCCGGTAAAGGATTGTTTCAATTTACCCGAGTCCCCTACGGCCTATCGAATGCACCTGCAATTTTTCATAAAATGATGGAGAAGCTCATAAAGCCAGAATGGGAGCCAAATGTATTTGCATATCTAGACGACATTATTATTACAGCCAAAACCTTTGAGGAACACCTAAAATGATTACGAATAGTACTAACCGCCCTCAAGAAGGTAAATCTGCAAATTAACAGAGAAAAGTCCGAATTTAGTTGAGCGGAAATAGCTTATCTAAGATATATTGTTAATGAGAACGGCATCAAAATAAATATAGGTAAGATACGATCAATACTAGAGTATCCAGCCCCAACCAATTTAAAGCAACTAAGACGTTTTACTGGCTCAATTGGTTGGTATTCATGGTTCATCGATAAATTAGCCGAATATAGAGCACCAATAAATTATTTAACGCGAAAGGATGCCAGATGGCAATGACATCAAGAGCAGCAGGATGCGTTCGAGAAAATGAAGCTAGCACTGACCCAAGCCCCTGTTTTAGCCCGCCCCGATTTAGCCCGCCCCGATGCTTACCCAAGAGCTTAATGGTGAAGAACACCCTATATATTACGTCAGCCGTACACTCAGTAAAGCGGAACGTAATTATACAGTGACAGAGAAGGAATGTTTAGCTGTTTTGTGGTCTATCGAAAGACTCAAAGGTTACCTTTAAGGCGAAGAGTTTACCGTGATAACAGATCACCATAGCCTTTTCTGGCTTCATAATATCAAGGATCCGATAGGTAGATTGGCTCGATGGAATACAATCCTGCAAAATTATAAAATTAAGTTTGTGCATAGGAAAGGAGCATATCATAAAGTACCTGACGCACTCTCGAGAGTATATGCAGATACAGCATTAGCAGCTACAGCCACAATTATTACCAGCGATCCTTGCTACCAAATGAAAATCCAAGCAGTAATAAAATCTCTCCAAAAATACCCTGATTAATGTATAAAAGACAACCTTTTATACGCACATCATCCCAATCCCCTCGTAGACCCATTAATCCCCGACCTAGATACTTGGAAGCTAATTCTGCCAGTAGCTGATAGAGAGAAAGCTCTCTATGAAGCGCATTACACCCCGCAAGCAGGTCATTTGGGAAATGACAAAACGTATGCACGGCTAGCTACCTACTACTACTAGCCAGGTATATACTATGACACTTGCAATTATGTTAAAGCTTGTCAAGAGTGTCAAGCCCATAAAAACAATGAGCAGGCCCCAGCAGGAATAATGGAGGGCAAAAACATAGATGGACCATGGATAGTAGTAGCAGTCGACATAATGGGTCCGAAACCACCGTCAAAGCAAGGTTTCAAATACACAATTGTCTTTGAAGATTTATTTACCCGTTATGTTGAGATGAAAGCGTTAAGACGAGCCTGTACTCCAAGCGTTTGATGAATTAGTCATTAACAGATGGGGTTTTCCCAAATATCTAATTGCGGACAATGGGACATAATTTGCCAATCGCCAGGTTGCAGAGAAATATTTTGCACAGGCAAAGCCTGTAGAAAGGGTAAATAGAAATTTAAAACCGATGATAAACAGCTTGATTGAGGAAGATCATAGCGAGTGGTATCGACACTTAGGAGAGTTCTGCTTTGCTCTCAGTACAGTCGTCCACTCTACAACTAAATACAGCCCAGCTTTTTTAAACTTTGGCAGAAACCCTATCCCAACAGCTCTTATAAGAAAGCACCTTGAGTCCTCAGACCCCCCTCCAGCACCAAATACAGCAGCATGGATCGAAAGACTACATACACTTCCAGCAATATATGATCTTGTTAGAAGACATATAGACATGGCAGTAGCTAGACAAGCCAGATATTATAATAAAGGGCGTAGACTGGTACAATACCAAGTGGGCGATCGAGTATGTCGACGCAATAGGGTATTATCCTCAAAAGATAATCATTTTGCAGCAAAAATGGCACCAATTAACATAGGATCCGCGAGAGTAGTAGATGTAGTTTCAGCAAATTATTATATTATTGAAGACGAAGTCACTAAGCGAAGAGTCAAAGTCTATGTAAATGATTTAAAACGTTATATCCCTCCTAGAAACATCCCACCTAAAATTCATTCTTACCCTTCGCAGCGCTCAGTAGCACAAAAGATACAGCAAAACAACCCAAGCAGCAATAATCCATCTAGGAAGCGAGGGAGACCCCGAAAAATACAACCAAACCTGATAATAGCAACGGGTATGTAACATGCAAAGAGTAGAAAATAAGAATAATTATTTTCCTTTAGAATGGAAAGAACGGGGAAATGTGCGTCAGCGACGCAGAGAGGACGAGGGCGTGGCCGATTCACTCCACGGCCCACGGAGTTGAGAAGACCTGGGCAGGACCTGGACGGGATCTTCGAAAGACTAAATATAAGAGAAAATGTCGCCGATACCCCTCCAGGAGCAGGCCAACGCTCGACCTGCCCAGGAACCAGGGGTAGTGTCAGGGGGAGGCGGCACCTGTGTACCGACCCTAACTTCCGCCCTGCAGCGCCGAAGATGGAGGAAATAGCGGCATTAGCCCCATTACCTCCCACCAACCCAGATCCCACCCCCTACACCGCCCCTACAGCCACTCGGACATGTGTACGTATATACACGTGCCCGTGAACATGCCCCCTCCCTGTCCCGTTCGCATACTCATACCCACTGCACCTCCCACTCCTTTAGCCCTTCTACACCTACCCTATTACCCAAACCCGTTTCTCTCATGTCCCTAACTATCCCGAACCCTACAGCCACCCAATAGCAACCATCCGCATCCACGACCCTAGCATCCCTTATGACCCAACCCATACAGCCAGCTACAACCCTTACCTCTCCCATTGACCCCTCAGCAGATCCGCGCAGTCTGCAGCATTGGGGGCAGCACCGAGAACATGCGGGACCATCCCCGCAGAAGCACGTATGTCCCGGCCCGACCCGAGCGAATGTCGCCCGGGATGTTAGAATTGCGGGGGGCTGGGACATAGCTGGAGGAACTGCCCCTCCCCAAATACAGTTTTCTGCAGAAACTGCGGGAGGAGGGAGTATTCTCCAAGAATTGTCCCCGCTGCGTAGAAGGCTATTGGAAGATGCAGAGGAAAATGGGAGAGAGGAAATAAATTCCCCTAACACCACCCACACCGTTTCCCTCCATACAGCCAGCTCTAACAAAAGCAGCAAAAATATAAAAATACAGTTGTTTTTTGCAAATAAAAATATCATAAGTTAATTAAAGTATTATAATTATTAAGACCCTATCCAAAAATAGTTTCAAGATAAGTTTTTTTTGTTCCCATTCCCAATAAGCAGCTGAACCCGGTTGAAAAAGCCCCATAAAAACTTATAAAAAAAATATTCAATAATATTTTATGTGGTATCTGCACCCTAGATATCCTATAAAAAATTATACAAAATATGATTTATAAAAAGTTATCAGTTACTTCGTATAGAGATTTAATATTTTTATAAAATTTTATATGCTAAATCTAATACAATGTTTATAAGTTTCTATGTGAATTATTTTTTCTATAAGATTTTATAAAATTTATCTGGAGAAAATGAATAAATAAAATATTTTATAAAATTTTATGGGATATATCATATTGAAATTTATTTTAAATAATTTACCTATATGTTTCTATACTAATAAGATTAACAAAGAGTTTACCATTTTATATAATGAATAATAAATAAAAAAAAATGTTATTCTATACAATTTTATAAACAATTACGAATGTACGTCTAATTACGTTTTATCAATTCATATAGGATCATGCACATAAAATATTACAAAGTTTTTATACATTTTTATACGCGATCTACAAATCAGCTCCACTAATTACCCACTACTTGTTATAGGTTTTTATGAGATTTGTACTATTGAACTGTTTTAAAGTAATCGATTTTTATATTGTAAACCGTATACAATATAAGACATATTTGATCAATTTTATCATTTTGTATATGCGAATAACGGTTGCTCTAATATGTACCTATCGGATTTTATAAGATATCAAGTATAGCTTATAGGAATGTTTATACTAGTTTATCGGAATTTACAAATCAGCTCCACTAATTATCCGCCAGTACTTCTTATAGGTTTTTATGAGATTTGTACGTATTGAACTGTGCTAAAGCAATTGGTTTTTAGATCGTAAACCGTATACAATATAAGACATATTTGATCAATTTTATGATTTTCTATACGGGAACAATGTTTGGTCTAATGTGTGCTTATGGAATTTTATAAGATATCAAGTATAGCTCATAGGAATGTTTATACTAGTTTATCGGGATTTACAAATCAGCTCCACTAATTACCCAGTACTTCTTATAGGTTTTTATGAAATTTGTACGTATTGAAATGTACAGAAGCAGACGTTTTTTAAATTGTAAATTGCATATAATATAACATATATGATCATTTTTATCCTAATACTTGCTTATCGGATTTACTAAGTTATCAAGTATACCGTTTGGGCATTTTTATACAACGTTGTTATATTTATCGATTTTTAACGCTCTAAAATGCTAGACAAAGACTCATCAGAATTTTATATGCGCTAAAGTCAATATTATTGATACCTTTTAATTTTAGTATAAATGTATTAAACTTACATTTTTTATAAATTTTGAACATATACGTAGAGAAATCATTTGAATAGCTAGGAATATAAGAAATAAAGTCGTTTTATATAATTATAAGTATATATATTTGTATAAGTGGGAAACGCTTACAGGTATATGTGTACGAGGTACTAATGTGATAGTCAAATCAAACAACTTTGTAATCCAAAGTTTAAAATAATCTTTATAAAACTCAAACATAAATCTTTAAATATTAATTTGGTACGTTTTATAGTTTAATCTTGTATGCCAAGTGTTCGTAATACTGTTTTCATTATTATATTTTATAAGTTTCGGAAATCAAAAATTAACTACTTAATCTAATTATTATAAGCTGTAGTAAACAATGAGATATCTTAGTAAATACTTTAACCTACAATTTTTGTGTAGGAATAAATATGTAAGTGCAATGGTATGTGCACTACGTACGCGCGGATGCATCTTCCTTTGCACAAATATTCAATTTAAAATTTAAATATCCAAAACCAATCTTTTTTCTACATTTACATAATAATTGTACAGAGCATTGTACTAAACGCAACAATATTGACAGAAGACCTGAGATGGTATACATGATTTTGGTATACCTTAATTTGTAGCAATACTGGTAAAATTCTATTATAATTTTTCTATAATTCCTTTAGTAGTAATTAATACTTTATAATAACTAAAGTTTTTAAAACTAAGATTTATCATCTTCTTCATCAGAATTTATTTCTGTATCATATTCCTGGCCATCGTCTTCATTAAAATCTTTTTCACTAACTATTTTACCGATATCACTTTCTTCGTCATTATCTACTTTGTCATCATTTTGTTCGAGATCAAGTTGTTTGTCATCATCTTGTTCGAGATCAACTCGTTTATCATCATTTTGTTCGAGGTCAACATGTTTGCCATTTTCTTGTTCGAGTTCATCTTGTTTATCATCATCGTTTTCGACATCATCTTGTTCATCATCATCGTTTTCGACATCATCTTGTTCATCATCACCGTTTTCGACATCATCTTGTTTATCATCATATTTTTCAGCATCATCTTGTTTATCATCATCTTGTTCGACATCATCTTGTTCATAACAACTGTCTTCGACATGATCTTGTTCATCATCAGTTTTTCCGGCATCATCTTTTCTCACATTACTATAATGTTGCTCTTTAGATTTATTAGTATTTAGGTTCCTCTTTTGCTTCGCTAACCTTGAAGTGATACCCTGAATTTTGGATGCGATGTATGACCCAACCTGTTTTGTCTCTATTGCGATTTCAACATCGTTGCATTGTTTTTCGGTTCTTAAATAGTGTTCAAATATTCCTGTAAGTAAGAAAATAATTGAAATTATTAATTATATGCAGTTGATAATGCAAATAATGTTACCAGCTTTTAGAGATACAAATTTAAATTAATAATGAAAAGAAAGATAAGCTTAAATAGTTTCCATTTAGAATCGTCTGCTTTTTAGAGCTAAAATAGATAATTATTATTTTTTCTAAAAATTTGCAGTAAATTCTACTTATGCTTCTCTATTTTTGTAAATTTAAGCGCTTGAAATACTAATTAATTGACGTAAATAGAAATTCAAATAGTATTTATTTATTAATTTGTTATATTCAACATTTGATCTGTTTGTAAATAACAAACATGATTCAAAATCTACATTCTTAACAATCAATTGTTTCAACTATATTTTGGTAACACAAATTTTTTATCCTGACTAACGTCAACAATTTTTTCAATATTTTTTACCGAGAAAATTTAAAAGATTTACGTTAAACAGTTGGCTTCTTATACATAGGCTTTTATCAGAACTCGCGAATAACCGTGATTGACTTTAAATTGCAAATGATAAAAAATGCTAATTCATTCATTATAATCATGGACATAATGGTGGAAACATCCAAAATGGCGGCTTAAACACGCAGAAATCACCGAAATATTCAGGGATTATTGGTAGGAAAATGTGAGGCTTTTCGAATAAATATTGCTGAACAAACAGTTCTTAGAATTGATCAAAGAATACGGTGGATTTTTTTTCAGAATGTTTTGACGACATTTACAATTTTTCAAAATCCCAAAATTTAAAAAAATTGTAGGTCGTTACAACGTTGTCGAAAAGTTCCACTATATGCTCTGATCAGTTCTACGAACTCTTTATATAGCAACATTTTTCGAAAAGTCTGTCATTTTTGTATAAAAAATTAATAAATATTTTGAAAAAGAGGATTTTAAAAATTTTTTATATTCATGATTATAATTAACGAATTTTAAAGTTCAAGTTTCGAGGACGCGATTTTTTTTCTCACAACAGGAATTCTTAAATCCATGTTTTTTTTGGAAAAAATCGTGTACAGCTCTTCGCGGTTTCATTTTTTCAAAAATCTCATGGAAAATTCTGAAACTTCAGTTAATTTTACATTAAATTTGCTTGTTGAGGAATTTTTTATAACTTATTTTAGCAGAAAATACACCCTCGAAAATTGCAGAAAGAAAACGTTCAGTTGGGACTTAATGGATTAAACTTTTAGAACAAAAAAATGATTTCGTGAATATTTTGTAGGTAATGTTTACAAATGATATTACTTTCGATTCATATCGATTCTCAAGCAGTGCTTCAACTTCGACACTGGCCAGCTGATTTTAATTGGAGGTTAGTCCGCTTAGCAGTTTCACTGCTTTTTTTCTACTAGGGAGTACACAAAATTTAAAATTGCCGCCGCAGCGCTAATGCGCTCTGTGACGGAGCAAATAATAATTACATGCAACTAGTCTGCACTAGTGTTTACATGCTATAATTTATTAATTATTTCATATAATAACTTTAATTAATAATTAATAAATTAATAAAACTAATTAATTAAATTTTTTTATATATTATTTAATTTATTAAAAATAATTAATTAATAAATTTAGAAAACATTTTCTATGTGTATGCATATAAATATGAAATGTAGAGTTTGAACTGATCTCCATGTATCATAGTCAACGATTTTCTCCCTGGACAATTTTCGCATTTTGTTCTTAACATAGATGATTTTTTAACTGTCCTAACATTTTGAAAGCAATAATTACATTTTTTGTCGCAGATGCTCCACTTCTCCACGTAACTATCAATTGAGTCATGTATATGTAATACACATAATATAATCAAATTTTTCTAAACTTAATATGTGAATCTCTTTTCAGTCGACAAGTTGAATGAAATTAAAGCATTTTCTATGCATATGTATATAAATTTGAAATCTAGAGTTTGAACTGAATCCAATTTGGCTACAAGCAAATTAATTAAGTACTTTTTATCTACATATTTGAAAAGTTCTTTATATATTTTCTTTATCACAAATTAGACGAAATCTAAGCCAATTTTGCATGGGGTACAAAGTCTTTAAACTACATTAGATTTTCAAAAGTACTTACGATACGTGCAGAAGGAAGAATGACGTAAACGTTATATTCAATGGTACCTATTGCAAATTGAATCCCGTGAAATAATGCATCATTGGTATTTGCAGTATAAACGCCACGTGGTTTATAGGTTATGCAGTGTCTGAAAAAATTGTTTATTAAAATAAGATATATATAATTAATGAAATGTAAAAATATACTGAATAAAGTATTTTATTGAATATACTTACCATTATTTTTAACCTTAACTGGAGAAATAGTAAATCTGGCGATTGGCAAACAAACTTTGTTGCTATCAATAACCGCCACCATAAGCATGTACCGACGGTCGCCGCGGATATGGATTCTTGATTCTCTTTTATTCTCTCTTCGCTCTTGCTCTAGCTGTAGTACTGAAGTCAGCTACACTGATCCGTGACTTTACTGCAGAGTTTATAGAAGCGCGCATTTTCGAAATATTCGAATTCGAAAATTTCAAATTAATAGGATTATTACCAGGATAAATTTAATAATTAAAAACATATATTTAAATATACATTTAATATACATATGCATTTTAATATATTCGCATTTTCTATGCATTTATGCAAAAAATTAATTTTAACGAGATGTCAGTAGACTCAAATTATAGGTATCTGTCAAAATAAAAATTGAATTAAATACGGGTAGATTAAAACCGTTTTTATTAATAATAATTATAAAAAAACAATTTTTAGTCGGTAATTATTAGTTAAAAAGGCATAAAATTTTAACTCAAACATCATAACTTAATTATCGATTTAAATATCTGGAAAAATTTGGGTACATCGTTTAGAACAAAAATTAATTCTATTACTTATTATTTTTAAGTTACATGAATTTTTATGCTGTTATTTATAAAAATATTAATTGTTAATTGTAGAAATATTAATTATAAAAATAATTGTTTTTATTATAATAAAGCAATACTGTTTTGGAAATTTTTATAAAAAAAGTCGCTATTTTTCACTTAAAAATCGTGTTCATTTAAATAATTGAAAATTCTTAAAAATCATAATCAAAAATGATGAATTAAAAACCGGAAACATAAATTGCTTTATATTTTTAATTTATTATTTTAGCTCTTAGACGGCCACAATTTTGTTTTCTATTTTTATAGACATTATTTAATATTTAAAACATGTCCTAATAACTGCGCTGATTTTTTCATATATTATAGATTTGGATGTTTTTTTTTCAAAAAAAGGATCAATTTTTGAATACAAAAAAATGCAGAAAATGTCGCTATTTTGTTTAAATTAATTTTTTTTGCATATCGTAAAATGTATTGAGATTGTTTTGACCATGAACAAAAGTGCATGAAATAGTTATAGTTTTAACTTATATTTTTTGTATTTTATTTTCAGAGAGTAAAGAATTTAGATTTCTTTGTGAAAACAGTAAAAGTAGAGAAAAATGAACAAAATTGGCAATTTGTTCGTGTATTTACATTGAAATTAAAATTTTTGACTATACGATAATAAAATACAAAAATTATAGGATAAATTTTATGTATTTTTGTTTATGGACGAAACGATTTAAATACATTTTATGATCCAAAAAAAAGAATTAAAAAAGAGTGAAATTGAAAAATCGTAACTTTATTTAAAAAGGGTTAGGTCAATTTTACCGAAGACATTCGACAGGAAACATTAAAGCTATAATTAAAACAATAAGCAGTGTTATAGAGTGTGATTTAAAAATTAAATAGTAACTATAAAAAAATAAAAAATTTATGGCCGCATTTAATGTAATTAACATTTAAATGTCATAAAGATACCAATTATAATATAAATAAAACATAAAACATACATTTTTTATGTATTTCACATATTTTTTTAACTGTTAAATTTGTGTCATTTTGTATCTAATGATTACTGGAAAAGGTAAATTATGTTAATAAAAATTAAATTCATTAATCGGATTGACATACAATTTTTATGAGTCTAAACTTATAGAGTTTCATACAAGCAAATCATTGTGAAATTCGTATAGAAAAAGATAAATTTGTTATTGCGACAATTTGTCTCTTATAGAAATGTATACATACCTTATAAGATATTAACTATAGAGACCTATACATGTTATTCTCCAACAATCCTCATAAAAAAATATTAATCAATTCATGATACAATTTTACAGGATAGAATCGTATACAATTTTTATGAGTCTAAACTTATAGAGTTTCATACAAGAAAATCATTGTGAAATTCGTATAGAAAAAGATAAATTTGTTAATTGCGACAATTTGTCTCTTATAGAAATGTATACATACCTTATAAGATATTAACTATAGAGACCTATACATGTTATTCTACAACAATCCTCATAAAAAAATATTAATCAATTCATGATACAATTTTACAGAATAGAATCGTGTACAATTTTTATGAGTCTCATCTTATAGAGTTTCATACAAGCAAATCATTGTGAAATTCGTATAGAAAATAATAAATTTGTAAATTGTAACAATTTATTTTATACGATTAAAAGTTGTAACGGTAAGGTACTGTTTACCTCACCGTTTGACGAATTCGAGCAACGCGAGCGAACAGTATCATAATGTTCGCATCGGTTCGAGCCGGCGAGATTCGGCTCGGCTCGGTTCGTCGTGGCTACACGGGCGGGATCGACTTCGCGCGCGAATGATTCACGCACGCACCTCATTAGAGAGGTAAGGGGGAGATTCGCGCGCACTTGATAGAGTGATAGCCACCTTCTTACGCAACAGGTGTGATCCCCCCGCGTCCCGTGTTCAGCTTCGCCGTGCTGGAATTTACCGTGCGTTTTGTGTGTGTGTTTCGACTACAGGCCGATCCTGCATTTGCAGTGAGTGGTGCAACACCGTGCATCTGCCTGCAGCCACACAACCCCGGTGCACGGGCGAGCGGACAATCCGTCCGACACCGCAGCGAGAGAGAGAGAGAGAGAGAGAAAGCAACCGATCGGCTGGTCGTTGTTTACCAACGACTACAGCAGCGTACAAAGTAAGTGGTACCACTTCACGCGATCGTGTTTTTTTATTCGCACTTAATCGTGTTGCTATATACCAGTCCCGTTGACTGGATATATTATTTTTAGTTTGCGATATTTTCTTCCCCTCTCTCTACAAGTCGGCCGTTTACCGACTTGTAATAAAAGCGTAGACCTCGGCGACAATCAAATATTTTATTTATTATTTATCTTTGTTTATTTATTTCAATAAATTCATATTTTTACTAAGATTCAATCCGGTGTTCGATTAATTGAATTCAACCACGTACGATTCCTTCCATAATCCTAAAAGCTCGTATATTTCTGGTTGACAAGTGCTCGACGCAATATCCCTGTTTCGCGGTCAATTTCAGATTTGAATTTTACCTGGTTGATATCTGAAACAGTAACTCGGTTTCAGACTAACATTTAACAGATTTGGTAGAGCGGACAGGTAACCGTCGCCGCATCGCGGGAAAAATATATTTATTTAAATACGGTAAATTTAACCGTACCGCTGAGCAGCCGCGATATTAAAATAAACATCCGTGCGGCAACCAAACTGTTACAAAGTATATAAATCTATAAAATATAAAAATTAATATTTTGATACCGTTTTGTGATTTTTCGTATAAAATACCGTAAGATGTCGCATTTTACATTTAGACAAAAAAAGTTTTCGTATATTTTTCTTCACATAAATTACTATAAACTAGTAATTTTATACGTTTTTATGTGGTATCTGCACCCTGGTTTTATTATAGATACGTATAGAGTAATGAAATTTATACATAAAAAAAACTTAATCCTTTATCGTACATGTCTCATTAAAACTAATAAATAATGGTATAAATCATTACTTATAAAAATACATTCGTTTTCTTAATTGGTAATTCTGATAGAAAATTATAAATATTTTATACAGATTTTCGAATAAATCACGATACGTTGAATTATTAGAAATTCCTTATAGAATTGCATAATGTTTTTATCATTTTAATCTTATAAATTCTTATTAAGTTTATTTATCTTAAATGTCACATAAAAAGGTACAAAAGACGAATAATAAATGTAATATAAAATAATATAAAACAATCTTCTTATAAACTTTGATAAACTCTTTATATGTAAAATATTATACATTCTTATATAAACTTATTTTTAATTTTTTTTTTTATGTAATTTTTTCTTATAGAAATGTATAAATTGCTTGCAAGGATAAAAACCTATAGAATTTCTGTAAGTTATCTTATAGAAGTTATAATATTTCTATAAGATTCTATGGGGCTTTTTCAACCGGGAATACAAGGAGTATTTATTTAACCCAAATCGGCAGTATTCCAAACAAATAAGGGTAGTGATAATAAAGCAGAGCAAATAAGCCAACAGGTTGAAAGAAATATAATAAAATTTATTAGCGATGATACGATAATTGAAACAGAAGAGTACAAAATGAGGAACTCACAAGCAGCAGAAGGCAATAATTCACCACACCTTATTAAATTTCTTTTTTTTACCTTCTATTATTTCATGTTTTATTTACCTTTGTTAATTTTCTTTATTCCCTAAATTTATACGTCGTTGCAATGAAATAAATAATACACAGTGTATTATATTATTTCGTATGTATGTAGAATATTATATCTTAAAATCTCGCACGTTGTTATTCTTTCGTGCGTTGCCTCTTTAAGGCCACGAAACACGCGTGTTTTTGTCGACGACCGAGAATGTATGCGAGCATCCGTATATACAATTGTTATTGTGTGTGTGTGTTAGGTACTTTTCGGGAGTACGACAATTCCCGAAAAGCTCAGTACGCTGCTGGTCTCCGGGAAGCCGTACGCGAGTGCTAGTGAGTTCGTGTAAGTGCAGTGCGAAGGACCATATACCTCGGGTTGAGTGTTCCCCGAGGTAGGCGAATCGCCGCGGCATCAGGCCGCACCTGCAGATCACCGTCGAGGACGACTCCACCGGCCAGCAGACGTCGGGGCGCCGACTCGCACCAGGGCTAATGGACAAACCAGCCCGGTAAGTACCCGACGTCATTCGGTATATATTTAGAGTGTGTTGTGTAAGTGTGCACGTATGTTTGTTCGGTAGCACACCGGTGCTACCGAAAACGAATAGGTATTGCGCGGGGCGAGCACGGGGGCAGCCCCTGCTTGCCGCGTGTATATACCACGCGACCGGGAGAACGCCCCGTTGTTAATTGTCGGGCACCTCCGTGTAATCTTTCCGAATAAATACTTATTTATTTTGTTTTAACTTAACGGTCGCGTTATTATTAATTATAAATTAACCCGCAATAATCATTCCGATTCCCGATTTTCCCGCCACGTGTGTCGGTACGTAGGAGATCGTCCTATCTCTGTATTAAATTAATAAATAACTTGTAACTGGTATTAGGACGAAATACCACGTTACATTATATATCAGTTTATATAACAGTATGAGTATGAATGCCATCATGTAAGTATGAAGTATGAGAGTATCGCAAGTAGGAATAGAGCTCTCAAACAATTGCGAATATTTTATATTATTATTTTATATTTTATGTATTGGAGCCAGTCGTCGTTATATTAATATTAATTTTATTCTATTTCAATATCAGCTTAATTAATTATACACAATACAGCGTGTATACGTACACAGATTTGCAACCTCCAACGCCAACAATATACAGTTCTAATAGAGCCACATAATCAATACAAGTACGCATTAAGAGGACGAGGAGCAAGGAAAAAGATATACAGCTGTATGTAAACACTACAGCTGTACAAGGAACAGTATAGAGCAGAATGAGGTTAGGTTGTCATACGTAAACAACGTATAGCAGACCTCTTTCACAGTATATAAAATAAATACGCATACTTGCGTAATCCCCACGACAAAGTATTTACCTGGAGCTGTAGACGAAGAGGCTATCAGTCACCGAGGTTGACGTCCTCGAGGAGAGGGGTGAATCGGCCCCGAGCAGCGATGCGGCGGCGGGTGAGTTCGTACCTGAAACTCACACGGTACAACTTAGTGAATAACGCTAGAAGGAACGAGGTAATAGTTACCTGGGAAGAGGTTGTACCGCATCTCCGAGACGGAAGCAGCACCAGGTCATCATCACCATACAGCCGATTTGTACCGATACAGCCTGAACACCGCGGCACTCGAGCCGCTCGCGCGACGCGAGATCGAGGTGCCGCGCACGAGTACGTACTGCGCAGGCGCGCGGTACGAACACGGAGCTCTCGAGCACGCCGAGGCCAGAGCTCTACGGACGGTTGACTCGACTACACCGAACGCAGCCATAGCGAGTGTGACTTTATGTGCGAGAGAAAGCGAGAGAAATAAAGAGAGAGAGAGAGAGTAGCAGCAGACTCCCGACCAAGTGTCCCAGACTTATTAAAAGTTGGTGTGTCATTACCTCTCTCTGCCGACGCGTCGTGTACCCTAGGAAGTGCGTGCGAGCATCCCGTTCCCTCCCGTCCTTCCCCTTCCTCCCCTACAGCGTATTCGGGCATACCCGTATTCCTTCCGCATGACGGGCCATTGATTGTATTGAGCACTGCCCATTCTTTTTATTACGATTACCCGCGAGTAATCGGTAGTTGTCGCGTAATAACGCGGCTGGCGCCCACCCTTAGTTATTATATATTTCTTTGTAATAAATATCTATTTTATCTATAATTAATCGCTGACCCTCATTAACCTGCACCCTGATCCCCAGTGCAGCGTTACAAACAATATGACCACCAATTTTTTTTATCCCCTATTTTAAAGATGAAGGAAGGTGGGAGGAAGAGTCAACATTGAATATGACAACCAGTCTTAATTTATCCCCCATGTAATGATTGAGTGGTAAGGGGTAAGAGGGGGGTATAGTAGAAGAATTCCAAAAATATTTTATAGGGGTTTTCGGTAAAAAAAAGTGGTCACAGTAATACGAACACTGACAAAAACAGTACTATTACTCTAATAAATTTTGATAACATATATAATATAATATATATATATAATTTAATGTAATACATATTTTATTTGACGATACGTTTTATTTTTTTTTATTACATTTATATAGATTTTTTTTACAAACATTTTTCATCATCTCCTATTTCTAAGATGTAAAATGCGTGAGGAAGGTGGTTAAAAATTTTAAAATATTATTTTTCTTTCAAATCTTTAATGTAAAACCAAATGTAATATTAAAATAACTTTTATAATTTATATTCAATTTTTATTATTGTAATTGTATAATATCATTTATATTTTTGGTTGCAATTACTAATATTCTTTTTTATAAAAGATTTTTGAATATAAAACAAAATTAATAAAATGTGAAAATAAATCTTTTAGCCAGAATTTTAATCTGAAAAAATTTTTATAAATTCAATTATTACGTATAATTATTTGTTTGAAAGAATAACTGAATACATACGATGCATTAGCTGAGTTTAGTAATTTTGTATGAAATTTTAAATTCTTCATTTCCTTTCCGTGAAACATCATGAAAAAGCATGAAATATATGTATAATGGTCAAAGAATAATTATATTCTAATTTTTGTTGTTGAAAATATTATTCTGGTAGAAAAATAACACATTTGTTACTAGATTGATGTAGCTTCTTAAAGGAATAGTGTGGAAATATTGTAAGTAATGATATATGTGTTACTATGTATTAAAAATTAAAATTAAAATTCCTTATTCCAGTGTAAGTTTTATCATGTCGAGTATATTTAATTTTTTTTAATTGTTTCAGTATTATGCAGAAATATGTTCAGTATCTATAAACTCTTGTGTAATTGACTAAGATTAAATAAGTATATACAATGTTGCAAATATAATACACTGTTATTTTTATTTTATTGACTAAGAAATATTGATTGTAACTGAATACTAGGTTAATTAATTACACATTATATTATATTTTACATTTTTATTCAATTAAATTGTAAAATTATAAATTTAAAAAAAAAAAGTATATATTTAGTGTAATTTCGACCGAGGGAGCGTGAGCGACCGAGGAATTGTTGCTAGTGAAATATAAATTTTCTTTACTTTTATTATTAACTGCATCTATTACTACATCAAAAATTAGTTTTTGTTCAGACGTTAAAGATTTTATTAATATTTCCAGTACATTATTTTAATTATTAAAAATATCATTATAAAAAATATCATTGTCATTTTCATTATCAATAATTGGTAATTTAAATTGTTGCGATGTTAAATTATGCATTGATAAAATGTTGTCTATAATTTTTAAAGCCTTTTGTTCTCCTAAAATTTCAGGTAATTTTGGATCAATGAAATGTTCTTTATATTTATTATAAAGTTCCAAGGCATTACAATTGCAATCAAAAGATATATAATAAAATCGAAAAGTTCACATAGTGCACGTGGAAAATGAAAACAACTATTTTCCATTAGACATTTATCCCATTCATTATCAGTAATGATTAAACCTCTAATGATACATGCTTCATAAAATGTATTATAAATAACGCCTTCAAATGAGCGTAAATCTTCAAAAGATTCCGCTCCACGTACATGAAGTAACAATAATCTAAGAAATAATCGTTCTCGATCTTTAGGATGTACATGATACATTCTGACTAATATGGGTTTATGAAACTTTTTTCGCCCATTCCATTCTTTTTTTATTTTATCGTAAACATAATATTGAGGAATTTCAGAATAAAGAATTTTTTTTGCTTTCGCATCAGATGAATTTAGTAAAAACCAACTCGTTAAAGTTGTTTGATAGTTTTAATAATTAATTTATCTTCAGATCCTTGTTAAAAATAAACATATTGTTCATCTTCAAGATGTACAGCTAATCTATATATTGTGTGTGATAGAGAGTATAATTTAAATTCTTTCAAACGATACATGGCTTCTGGTGGACAAACATACCTTGTAGAAATATATTCTGATATTTCGTCATAATTTAGGATGTGTTTTTGCGTACTTTTAATTTGTTCATTATTAATTTCTGTATTACTGAATTTTATTAAAGCTGTATCTGGGCCTTTGTAATAGTACATTGTGTACCAAGGGCGCAAAATTGGGGATTCTGGCCCGAGGGTGAAACACTCACCCGAGGGCCGCGAATCCCCATTGCGCCCGTGGTGCACATACTATTTTCTGTCCGAAAGGGTGAAAAATGCTTTAAAAAGGAAACTAATAAAAAAAGCAGGCGGGAATTGGCCATTTTGCGCCCGAAAAACGCGCGGACAGAAAGATATTTAAATAAATATTTTATAGATTTGATTGTACTACATATTTCTACGTTTATATGACATTGCAGTTTTAGAAGTAGATATGGATTATATGGAACAACAAAAGTATTATCCGCGGTTTTATTGCTGGAATAAGTTATTTTTAAGCCATTATTTTGTCTACGCTAAATCGGATAACTATTATGAGATATTTATGTTTTTGAACTAAAGCATTTAGGAAAATTTTTTGTACAATGTGTTTTACTTTGGTTCATGCATACACTATTTTTATTCTGATTTCCACAAGGACCATGAATCATATGTTGCTTTACTAATTGGTGTAGTTTTGGAAATTTATTTTTATCGGGAATTTCAGCACATATGAAATTATCAATTTGATCTGTATTTCGTATTTTGTCTTTTTCATCTAACCATAATAACATATGAATGTGGGGTAATCCCCGTTTTTGAAATTCAATTACATAAATGTAAAAATTAACTTTACCAAAAATTTTGTTTTTCAATAATTCGTCCATTAATACTTTTACTTTCAGGTCAAATACTCGCACTATCATATGGTCTATCAAGAGTAATTTCATATTCTAACAAATTTTCCGCAATCTCTCTCCACTGAGAATTGCATGTCATTGTCAGAAAAATGTCTGGTTTCCCATTATTTTGCATTATAGTTGTTGAATCTAAAAGGTTTTGTTGCATTGCTCCGGGACTGCCTATAAAACAAGACGGTAAAATAACCATTTTACCAATAGAAACATTTTCATTATTACTTTAATTATTAAGTTGATCCATTAAACCCTTATATGTATCTGTTCGTAAATTATGCTGATCTTTTCTAATAAAATATAAACGAGTATTTTCGACTTTAGAACATGAATTAAGAATAAATTGGTTAGATAAACTTTTAAAATTTAAACATGGATTAAATTCTTGTCGTATACTAAATTTATAGGAATAATATTGTAATGCAGATATATTATTATATTTCCGTTCGCCTGATGAAGCTTCTATGTATGGCTCCCAACCTGAATCACCATGAGGAAATATTAATGGATATACCATTGGGTGAATGTCTTCATTAATAATTGCAATTGATTTAGTTTTTTTTCCTTTTTGAAATATACATATATCTCTATTGGAAGGTGGTTCTCCATTTTCTCCAACATAAACAATAGCAACTTCATTACAAACAGCTATTTGTGATTGCTTCTTTAATGCTTCATCTCTAGTTAAATACATTTTAATTTCTTGAAATGGACGATGTAATCTAATAGAGCGTTCTCGTTCTTCGTCTTCAATTTCATACATCATTTTATATGCATTGCAAATGGATTTATGTCACGTAGTATACTATCTAGTTCTAGTATTAGATCTTTGTCGAAATTGTTCTGATGTAATTGTGTCAATCTGTATTCATTTGCAATTTTATTATCTAGTATATATAGCTGACCAAATTTTGAATGTTCTAATTCATTTGGATGTAAAGCATACGCATTATGGTATATTTGACCGCATATTCTTAATACTTGTGGTCCAACATTAGTAAAATGAGCCAATTTTGCACCAAAACTTGCAAATGCTAGTAAATTGTTGTAAATTTTAATATTTTCTTTAAAATTTTTATCTTTATTAATTAGTCCAAATAAATATTTTTTTATATTTTCAGGATAGATATTATAATTTTTAAGTTTTACTTTGTTCCTGTGACAACAATCAGAATACTTATTATCTTTTTTTATTTCGTTTTTAAAATGTTTTGCTTCACAAAATTCACATTAATATACTAATTTTCCAAGGTAATTGCACTCAATAATACATTCATCAAATTCCCATTCTTGTGAAAGTGAACAATCATTACTCATTCGTTTTATTTTCTCCAACAATAATCTTGAAATTTTCTTCTTTCTGTCTTCAGATTGATTTGCTCTAAACGTACGTTTTCATTCTACTTCAGCTAATTTCTGTTCTTCAGTTGCTTGTTTGGTTTTCTCACTTTTGATTCTCGAGATTTCCTTTTTTCTGTGTTCAAATTGTGATGCTCTAAACGTACGTTTACGTTCTGCTTTAGCTAATTTCTATTCTTTAGTATTATTATTCCATTATTATTAATTTACTTATTAACTTAATTAAATTAATATTAATTAATCATAGTCAACGACGGCTTGGATGACATTTTATTATTATCTACTTGAATTTCCAGAAAGTATTGTCACTTCTCCAGGTCGGCCGGACATCATCCACAGGAAAATCTGCATGCCAGTCCGCTTATATTTGCAAAAAATACTGTCACTTCCTGAATATGATGTCCAGGTGGTCAGTGTGACCTCCAGGTCATCCGAACGTCGTCTACAGGAAAGTCTACATGCCCTTCTGCTTGAATTAGTAAAAAAAATGCCATTTCCTGGAGACGATGTCCAGGTGGTCAGGGTAACCTCCAGGTCATCCGAACGTCGTCTACAGAAAAGTCTACATGCCATTCTGCTTAAAATAGTAAAAAATATTGTCACTTCCTGGAGACGATGTCCAGGTAGTCAGGGTGATCTCCAGATCATCCAGACGTCGTCTACAGGAAAGTCTACATGTCATTCTGCTTAAAATAGTAAAAAATATTGTCACTTCTTGGAGACAATGTCCAGGTGGTCAGGGTGACCTCCAAGTCATCCGGACGTCGTCTACAGGAAAATCACCCTCACCCTGACCTCTTCACCGTAACACACTTACCCTTATACACATACGTATATATAAAACATAATAAAAGGACGCCCAATAGTGAATGTCGGACGCCGGACGACGGACATTTTTGAGGAAAAATTTTAATTATAATAAGATTTCTGTTTTATTATTATTAGTTTAATTGCAACGACGTCTCGTCGCAAAGCCCCCCACTGAACCCCACATCATCCTACTGATGTGAGAGTTGAAAAGAGGGCAATGAAAGAAATAATAATTCGCACGCAGTGTCGATTTCCCCGCCTAGGCAAACTAGGGTCGAGGAGGGTGAGGTTCTTCTCCATGGTGGCCGTCATCAGTTGTAAGATAGTATCTTTTGCTAAAGGATTATCTCCTGCCACCGTCTCCAACAGCAAGCGACACTCGCGAAGGAGGTCAGAGTCGCTGGAGGAGGGCATTAGTGGCTTGGTGACGGCATTGCCGGACATCTCCGACGATACAGGTTCAGCAATCAGTAGTAACAGCTCAGCTGGATAGCCGAATGCCTGAAGAGCACGTTGAGACTGGCCTGCACCGTTTCCAAAGGGTCCAGAGTTTGGGACACCCACACCCTGCGCCAAGTGATGTAGGAACGTTTCTTGTGGGGGTACTTCTTTGATCAGCTCGACGCGGACTGGCTGAGCTGTGCTCTCTTCTCGTCCGCGGGTCTCATCCTCTTCGGCCTCTTGATCGTCAGATATCGCTGGGGGAGACGGTGTAGGAGGACGGGCAAGGGAGTCCTGGTATTCCATACGGCGTTGTTCGACTAACTTTTGAGCATGCTCGCTCTAGGCGCGTCGCACCTCCTCAATCAGCCCGGTATGGTATAGACTGAATTCTGCCGCCTGACGGCGGTCTACCTTCTCGAGTCGTTGAGCAATTACTCCGGAAGCGAAGGATGGTTTGTTTCCCTGGAGCTGTGCGTTCATAATACCCATCGGAGTTGCTCGGATCGATGCGACGGTGGTCTCTTCTACCCGTCGCTTCTTCGCTTTGCTGCGACTCCCTCTTTCTCTGGCCCTCTTGGACCCGGACGTCGAAGGTTGGGGTGCCGCTGTTGGCGGGGCAATCTGTCCTCAGTCCCTGCGACTTGCCAACCATGCGCGGTAGGCATTCATGCAGCGAGGGCATTTTGTCACAACCACCCCTCGGCGGCCGCAATTGATACAAAATTCTTGCGTCTACGCGCTGCATACTCCCGGCGGTTGTGACCCGGACGGCCGGGGGTCGATGGTTGGATCCGTCTTGACAAGATCCAACCTTTTAAACATCGCCCCGCAACGCCTATATTTTTCCACCTGGGTCGCGGAGAGGGTCGGCCACTATGAGATGGTGGGTGGGATGAGATGGTGGGTGGCGCACCAAACGCAAAATCAATCCCAACACCATCTTCAGCCGACACATAGTCGTCCACCGTCAATTGTCGCAAGAGGTTATACGTTTTGCGGCTACTACGACTCTCGGCGATTTTCTTTTGCCTCTTCCGTTCTTCTTGGCGGAGGTCCACCTCATAGCCTGCAGGAATATAGTTCGCAGTCCTTGCAGGAACTTGCTGATCTACCTCCATCCGCTCCACTGTTACCTTAGGGTTGAGGCGCGGCGTGTTAGCCTTCGATGGACTGAACTTACCTTTGGTCCTTCCCGTGGGCAAGTCGAGAACCTCTACCGCCGGGGCGGTCTGCAGGTTGTCGCCAACGCTCAGCGGTTGGGCCGGTAGGGGTCTCTCCATCACATCAGCATAACTGGCCTTGACCTCGACCATGGCTTCGTGAAGGGACGGATTCGGATTCCATGTCAACTGCGCCCAGTGCATGGTATTCTCCGAAACAGTTGTGGTCGCGGATTCCTTGCCATTGGAATCGGCAATAGTTTTCCGCTCCCCTTTCGGCCTCCCGTTTACCGAGCATTTGCTCGGTCTGAGCGTTCAATCGTTTGGTTTCGTCCTCGTCCAGAGTGCTGGAACAAAATAAAGAAATTTGTTAATTAACTACAAACAAATCATAGTTACATTATTCATACACAATCACTCACACTTAATCAATCACACACCCGTATACCCGCTCTAATTTTCCAGTGACGAGTCAATTATCGCTGGCTTAGGATTTTCTCCTTGGCGGAACGTATCTTTTTAAATCGGATACGTGTACTTCAGACCTTGTCCGTCCAGACTCTTCAAGTCTTCAGACTACTGGTGACAGTATATCCTTGACTTCAAAGGGTTCGTCGTACTTATGCGCCAATTTGGCACCGTGCGATAACGATCTACATTTCCTCATGACTAAATCGTCTACTTGGAAAGAAGCCTCGCGTCTATTTTTGTTGTAGACTTTCTCCTGACGTCTCTGCTCTTCATCTATGTATTTCCGCACTAGATCTCAAAGGGCATCGAGACGTCTGAGTCGATCTAACCACATTTCGGGGTCGATAGGAATTTTAAATTCTTTCTTCTGAACCTCTCTACACAGACTTTTTGCAGGTTGAGGATGAAGCCCAAAAGTTGAGGAAAGCTGAGGAAACTTTCGTACTTGATTGTGTTGCTGTATTAATAGCATGACGGAATTCATGTAGATGTTCATCCCAGCTACTATGTTTGGGTTCCACAAAGGCCGCGATTATCGTCTTTATGCCCTATTTGTACGCTCGACGGGGTTGACTTGTGGTCGTTAAGGAGGAATCGTGATCTCTTTTATTCTGTAATCCTCAAGCATTTGTGTCAACTTATTATTTACGAACTCTGTACCTTTATCCGTAAGGAAGTAATCAGGAGTTTCCCAACGGAAAAATATGAGTTGCTTAAATGCTTTCGCGACCAACTTACCGGTAGCAGCTTGAAACGGTTTTAACTCAACCCACTTCGTAAACAACTATTGTAAGACCAGTATATATTTGTACTGGTTTTTGAGTCCTACGAGGTAGTTCCGTTGTATCTGCTGCAACCACAGCTCACGGTCTCTCAATATTACGTTTGCTCATCAAACCTTGAGAACCCGCCTGTGAGACTTTATATCGTTGGCAGTCTATACACTGCACAACGAATTGTCTGACATCATGGTAGATACCTGACCAATAATAGTCCCGTGCCACTTGGTCATAGGTCTTTTCCACTCCTAAATGACCACACGATAGAGGGCAATCCGAATCCTCCAATACGCGCGTCCTATATTCAAAAGGCACAACTAATCTCCATCTCTCCTCTTGACCCGCGATTGGGTCCAGCAGCTTATCGGTCGTGAATCGATACAGCATTTCAAACTTTTGAGGACTGGACCTCACATCATCCAATCGGGCGATGTACCATGGGTCAGTAATCACGTCAAAGGAGGCTATTTCGACTTCGTCCGAGTCCAGGTTAACAGCACGAGAGAGTGCATCGGGAACATAGTGTAGTGCACCTTTCTTATGCACAATCTCGAAGTCCCACTGTTATATCTCAAGCACCCAACGCGCTAGTCTGCCCGTGGGCTCTTGGAGAGTTTTCAGCCATTTGAGCGCACTGTGGTCCGTCACAGCTTTAAAACGATACGCTTCAATATATGCCCGAAGCTTCTTAATTGCTCAGATTAAGGTTAGACACTTTCTCCGTTGTCATGTAATTGCGCTCCGCCTTGTTTAACACTCGGCTGATGTAAATGATCGGATGCTCGAAACCATCTTCATCTTCTTGGGTCAACACAGCCCCAATAGCGTGATCACTCGCGTCACTCTGGACCGAGAAAGGCTTAGAGAAGTCTGGTCGAGCAAGTACTGGCGCGCTTACGAAGTAATCGCACGAGAGGAATCTTAATATCCGACTCTCGATTTATAAAACGAGAATACCAACCGACCATGCCAAAGAAGGAACGAAGTTCTTTAACATTTCTTGAGGTCGGATAATTTAGGACAGGAGCCACTCGGTCCACATCGGGACGAAGTCCGTCATTATCCAGACGGTACCCAAGGAAGGTAACGCTCGAGCAACAGAACTGAAACTTCTGACTGTTCAATTATAGCCATGCATCCACTAGTGCCCTTAGAACCTTTTCCAACCATTTTAAATGTTCCGGTTATAAGTTTCGGTAGAAAGTTTCGGTTATAACGATTAGATCGTCCAGGTAACCAAAAACATAAGGTTCAACTTCGGGACCAAATAGAGCATCGATCAACCGTGCAAATGCACAACCCAGACCCAGGCACAGCGAAGGCAGTGTAATGTCGACTAATTTCTGACATTAATACTTGGAAATATGCCTTCTTAAGATCGATCTTAGAGATGAATTTGGCATTATGTAACTTATCCAGAATCAAATCTACATTCTGTATCGGATATGAGTCACGTTTTGTTACCGCATTCAGATCTCGGAAGTCTATGCAAAAACGATAGATACCTTCGTCTTTGCGAACTATCACTGGAGCGACAGACCATTCACTTGCACTAGGTTCAATTATTTCTCTTTCAAACATTTTTCTGATTTTTACTGGGTGAATTCGAGGACTCTAGGGGACATACGTCTCGGTTTATGACGTACTAAAGCCATGCACATCACCTGGTGGTAGTAATAAGTTCTCTACTAGCTTTCAAACCCTCTCTCGCTAGTCTCACCTAGACCAGCACATGTAGCGGTCGACACCGTCAATTAGCTCGAAGTTGGTGCGTTAGCCGTCGGAATCGCCGCCTCTGTATTAATGCCTACTGCAAAAAAAAATAAGAATTAGACGAAATATTTGCCTAAAAAGTCTATCAAATTTTAATACTAAATTTTCGTTAAATTTTATCTAATTCTTATTTTTTCCATAACTTTTGTCCAAATTGAGATATTTGAGCTTCTTTGTTTTTAGACTATATTTACTTGATCTCAACTATTTAATGGATTCAAGTTTGAGTATCTGCATATATTTCTTTCCGAGTTATTAGCGATTAAGCTTAAACATATTTTTTTCACAATTTTTCGTTAACTGCGTATAACTTTCGTCAAACAGCATATGAGATTGAATTTCATATGAATTCTTTCATATTTGGGTACCAGAACACAGCTCTCAAAGTTGCAACAAAATCTGTTTCTCGGAAGGTGGAACCCCTCCTGGTGAGTATTTTGCACATACGCGTCTGGTATCTGCCCATCATAATCTTTTTGATAAGGCAGAGACGGCGCTGTACACCTGGAGATTTCTTTTAAGTTGGCACACCAACTGCGTCCCCGTATGCCCTGTAAAGTTTGGACAACTGAAGAGAAACTTCAGTATACAGATACAAATATAGGGTACTACACCATTATATTTTATAAGGGCAGCCTTGTAGAAAAGAAAAAGAAAAACAAAAAAAAATTCGATCCGTGTTTGGCAAATTTATCAAAAAGAAAAAAAAATAATATCAAAATAAAACAACAAAAAAACTAATATAAATTAATTTAATTTGTATACGCACACTAAAGAAAAAAAATTGTTTGACACAAAATTCGAAAGTGTAATCGGATCTGTATTCGGATAAAAAAAAATTTTTGTTGTCTAATTTCTCTTGAAATTCTAGGTAAAATGGCAAATCATACTTGAACCAATCCAAGACCGAATTAATTTGACAAAAAAATTAATTTGGTAACAATTTTAAAATAAATTGTTATCAATTGCAACTTGCAATAAATTATAAAAAAGATTTCAATTCGCCGACGCCGACACAAAAAAAATTTAATATTGATGGAGAAAAAAATCTGGAAGCAACAAATATAATTATTTTGACAAACAAAATAATTATAATTTTACACAAAATGTAAATCTCACAAAAAAAATTTTTTTTCAAAGATTAGCTTCGAAAGAAAAAGAAAAAAAATTCCTGAAACAACATCGCACACAAAAAAAATGCAAATGTGATTGAAACACCCAACAAGAAATTTAATTTTATTGTTTACTTTCAAACAAAACAACAAAAAAAATATAATTTATTTAAAATGAGTCAGTGTCAGCGCGCCAGGGTGTCATTGTGCCAGGGCCACTAGAAAGGTCTGTTCGCGCGAGTTTGGGAGGGGGTCTGTCGCGACAAGAAGGCTTTCCAACTTGACTAAATTTACGCACTAAATTCAAATTTGTGCGCTGGTTAAGCAAATTTCTTTTGTCTGTGTTTATATCATAAAATCGCATGAGAGAAAATTCATGTTACTAGATGTACCTTGATATAAATACTAGTTTTATGTATTATGTAATTATGCAGTAGCTAAGTAAATAAATCATAAAGAAATTATGAAATTATTAACGTGTTGAACATAATGATTGCGTTAAGCTACATTTACATGGAATGATTCATATATACGTATATATATTTATATATTTATACATTTTATATATTATATCAATTATTATATTTAAATATGCATAATTTTACATTGTAATGAATCGTGTGTTTTTATTTATATTTATAGATAATTAAAATTAAGTAAGTCACAAATTTCCAACAAAATTCAAGGGGTTATCTCTTCATTCAATTTAAGTTGCCAAAAGTTTTGAATAAATAGGCACAACTTTTGTTGTTAACTATTATAAAAATAACTTACCACAATAAGCTTAACCTATTTAAGTAAAAAAAATATTACCATAAGCTTTTAACCTAATGAATTATTTAAATATCTTTATAAAACTACGTTTTTAGCAATTATTTCCAGAAACAATTTCCAGTAAATAGTTATAACAAATATACGTAAGTGAAAAATAGTATCAAACGAGTAATCCTTAGCTTTTATAACCCACAAAAATTCACTCATAAATGTGCGAATTTATTTTTTAGCAAAGATTATTTTTTCAATTAAAATTTACTATTATGCTATTGCAGTAATCGTAATTGTTAAGAATGTAATACAATTTTATCATGTAATGAAAACGATTCAATATATATATATATATACAGGGTGTTCTGAAATTCATTCCGTTAATTTCGCACACATATAAAGCACGAAATTCTAAGCAACTTTTCTATTTGACAAATTTCGATTTAAAGCTTATTTATTAAGTTATTGTTAGTTAAACATTATTAATTCGAGCCAATCAGAGCGCGCCAGTCGGCGATGGGCGGTGCAGAGAGACCGAAAGCGGTGCGTGGAGGGAGCGCCCGGAGAGGGGAAGCATATTGGTTGATTCATTTGTTATTCAACACGTTAATATGCGACAAAATTAAGAGAATCAGGAGATTAAGGGGGTTCCAAAGTCAATTTTTATCCTCCCTACCTTATCGACTGAGTAAATCAAATAATCGATTATAATTAGATAATTATATTACTATGCGGAGAAATAAGAGTTCATTGCCCTTCGTATATGGATTATTTAAGTGTGTGCAAAATTTGGGACAGTAAAATTGTCACGTTTTTGTTTAAACCCTTACCAAAAATTTTGAGTATGCTTCGCCCGTCTCACATTTTTGGTAAGGGATTAAATAAAAACGAGATAATATTTTTGTCTCAAACTTTGTACGTAGTTAACTTATTCATATACGAAGGGAAGTGTGCTCATAAATATATTCAGTATATTAAAAAAAAATAGTAGACTTTAATACCGCAATAGTAACAAAATAAAATCTTACGCCATAAATTACCGTTCGGTGGCGCTAGCGGTAGAATGATACGAAGGTTACGCGAGCGCAGCGGCCGCCATCTTAGACTGTCGGCTGCACGGCAAACTGCCAACTTTTTTCAAAGTTGTCGATTTGACGTGCAAACATATTGATATGCACACACAGGGATCATGAAACAAAACTTTTATGTTTTTAGGTTAAACATTTAAGCAAATTAGTGAACAGGCGCATTTTAGTACGCTGGAATAACCATAATACTGAATGTCTATTATTAGTTGGAATGTGGGGACTTCGTGGTGCGTGCGCTCCGTCGATCGCTTGCGTACACGCACCACGAAGTCACTTTTACCGCTCGATTCAACCCGTTTGATCAATATAAAAAAAAAAATCTTTCCACATTCAATGTCGTATTATTTTCTGATTAAGTTAAACATTTATGCAAATTATTTAACGGGCGCATTTTTGTACGCTGGAATAACCAGAATGCTGAATGTCTATTATTAGTTGGGAAGTGGGGACTTCGTGGTGCGTGCGCTCCGTCGATCGCCTGCGTACACGCACCACGAACTCGCATTTGCTGCTCAATTCGCGTAGTGTGTCACGTCAAACTAGAAAAATTAAAAATATTGCTGTTACGTATATAAGATTTGAAATAAACAAATTTTACCGTTATAAACTAACAATATATATAACGATATAAAACGTTTCTGAACGAAGTCCACGAATGTCTCATCTCAGTCGGGATACGACCCGTCTAGTCCGTGCGCGCATGCGCATTGCGTTGGAGTCGATATGATTCGCGCGTACGACGTACGCCCGTGCGGTCGTCTATCGGTATACGCGTACATTCGCGCTTCTTGCCGATCTGTCAACGGGTTCTTCTTTGTATTGCTGATGACATGGTGCTTTTTATTCAACACCGGCTCGCTATATGATTAAAGTGGAGTTGTGGATTTTGTTTAGAGGTAAGTTGCTTAGTCGTAGATGAACTTTGTTATTTATATAGTTATATTACAAGTGAAAAGGTTAGTGTTCCCCTAACCTCTCAATTGATATCAACAGGCCATTGTATACCTTATTATGCATCCTTTCTTCCTGTTTCCCAGTATACCATTATTTAGTAGTTTGCTTTGTCTGATTTTTTAATATATTCTCAGAAAACCCTACACTGGGCGTCAACAATAATCGGAGCCAATCTGAGTACGTGTTGCTGTTCCTCAGACTTGGACGTGGTGCAACGGGCAGATTCTTCATTGCATTGCTTTTTCTTCAATACCGGCTCGCTATAGAATTAACGTGTAGTTCCGCGTTTTATTTACAGGTAAGTTGCTTATCCGTAGGAGCACTTCGTTATTTATATAGTTATATTACAGGTGAGAACTTTTTATGCGTTCTTACTTCCTGTTTCCCATTATACTATTATTTAGTAGTTTGCTTTGTCTGATTTTTTAATATATTCGCAGAAAACCCTGGACGAGGTGTCAACAATCATCGGAGCCAATCTGAGTATGTGCTGTTGTTCCTTGGACGCAGTGCAGCTCCTAGAAGATATACTACCCTTCAGCTCCTGAGCTACTGAGTGAGCTAATGATGGTGCTCATCCTGGTTCCTTGGGCCCGTTCCTAGTCAAAGAGACTAATCATATGTGCTTTTTTCCATACTAGGAACGCTTGAATGCTGGATTCTGGAACTGTTCGTAATTATTATATTTACTTTTAGTTATTAAAAAATTAAACAATTCATTAAACCTGTTGTCACTCCATAGTGAGTAAAAGTGTCAATTATTTGTAACTGTGCAAGTGCAGAACTGTAAGCCTAATTGCCCACTTTATAATGAGTAATCAATCCTGAATTTATGGGATTACGGCATTAAAAATATTTCAGTACGTAACTGAATTTATAAAAAAGTTTTATGATTATTAAAAAAATGATGAAAAGAAAAATGTTTTAAAGATTTAATTATAAATAGCAGTACACAATTATTATTTATAAATATCTTACACGCTATTAAAAATCATTTATTGGATTAAGATATTCTATAATTTGAGTTACAGAATAGGATTTTTCACGCAAGCCCAATGATTGCTAATAACTGTTCGTAATTATTATATTTAATTTTAGTTATTAAATAATTGAACAATTTATTAAAATTGTTGTCACTCCATAGTGAGTAAAAGTGTCAATTATTTGTAACTATGCAAGTGCAGAACTGTAAGCCTAATTGCCCTGCACTCTATAATGAGTAATCAATCCTGAATTTATCGAATTAAGGCATTAAAAATATATCAGCAATTATTATTTAAATTCTTACACGCTATTAAAAATCATTTATTGGATTAAGATATTCTATATTTGAGTTACAGAATAGGATTTTTCACGCAAGCCCAATGATTGCTAATAACTGTTCGTAATTATTATATTTAATTTTAGTTATTAAATAATTGAACAATTTATTAAAATTGTTGTCACTCCATAGTGAGTAAAAGTGTCAATTATTTGTAACTATGCAAGTGCAGAACTGTAAGCCTAATTGCCCTGCACTCTATAATGAGTAATCAATCCTGAATTTTATCGAATTAGGCATTAAAAATATATCAGTACGTAACTGAATTTATAAAAAAGGTTTATGATTATAAAAAAATGATGAAAACAAAAATGTTTTAAATGATTTAATTATAATAGCAGTATACAATTATTATTTATAAATATCTTACACGCTATTAAAAATCATTTATTGGATTAAGATATTCTATAATTTGAGTTACAGAATAGGATTTTTCACGCAAGCCCAATGATTGCTAATAACTGTTCGTAATTATTATATTTAATTTTAGTTATTAAATAATTGAACAATTTATTAAAATTGTTGTCACTCCATAGTGAGTAAAAGTGTCAATTATTTGTAACTATGCAAGTGCAGAACTGTAAGCCTAATTGCCCTGCACTCTATAATGAGTAATCAATCCTGAATTTATCGAATTAAGGCATTAAAAATATATCAGTACGTAACTGAATTTATAAAAAAGGTTTATGATTATAAAAAAAATGATGAAAACAAAAATGTTTTAAATGATTTAATTATAAATAGCAGTATACAATTATTATTTATAAATATCTTACACGCTATTAAAAATCATTTATTGGATTAAGATATTCTATAATTTGAGTTACAGAATAGGATTTTTCACGCAAGCCCAATGATTGCTAATAACTGTTCGTAATTATTATATTTAATTTTAGTTATTAAATAATTGAACAATTTATTAAAATTGTTGTCACTCCATAGTGAGTAAAAGTGTCAATTATTTGTAACTATGCAAGTGCAGAACTGTAAGCCTAATTGCCCTGCACTCTATAATGAGTAATCAATCCTGAATTTATCATACATGCTAAAAAGACATTCTCAAAGTTAGAGAAAAAAAAAATTTTTTTGGCTCTTGATCAATAGAGAATAAATTTCTTCAAGCTTAGGTTATGTTATCTCCAAAAAATCAAATCACAGTGTTAGTATAACTACGCCATCTACCGACATCATTTGAATCGTACGCTAGATGGCGTAGTATACTGATAATGCAACCTACTATGTCGACGGCAGGTCGATAATACAGTCATAAAATTGACTTTGGAACCCCCTTAAAAAATGGCCGATAAAGAAATGTCAAACCTCGAAATTAATTAATTATTTAATTACTTTGAGTATTAAGTAATTTATTATTTAATACAATTATTCCGTAGCATCATTGTATTTTCTTTAAACAATACATTTTATAAATTAATTAATATTTTTATCGGTCTTACAGTCAATTATATTATTAATATTATTATTAATATTATTATTAATATTATTATTAATTATATATAACTCCGCCGCGCCGGTCCCAAGCCCGGGACTCTCAAGGGCCGATCGAGAGAGGAGGCAGGTGAAACTGCTTTCTCAACCGACCCAGCCCGGACAGAGGAGGAGGAGGGGCACACAAACAATAATACTCTTACACATACACTTTCATACATAATACTGACACGGAACCCTGCTGAGACTGCCTGGGCCGGTGTGGCGAGGGCGGAATTTGGGCTCGAGTGCAGGGAGAAGTCGCGGGGGGTAGGCTCGATGCGGTACATCCCATAAACGGATGTTTTACCGCTGATAAAGCTGCACGCCCCAATTGTTAAGTAAGATGTGAGGAAGCCTATCAAGCGGTACTCTCACTGAGGAGGCTATACGGGCGGGAGCGGGCAAAGCGTGGGGTACCCAGTACACCACCGTAGGTAGACGCGGGGGTTACTGATAAAAAGGTAGCAGGCGCCGTTGATACACCCGCTGACCGAGGTGGAAGTCCTATAAACGGACGGTGTTTCCACTGAGTCAAGCTTGTCTCTCAAAGTCCCGACCTACCAAGGCGTGTCCAAGCGCTGTGGCCCACTTTCTCGTCCGGACCACTAAAGGTCCTTGCGATCAAAAGCAGGAACCTACACCCCACTAAACTGACAGACACAGACATTTCCACAAACATTCACACAATTGCAGACATTCACAAGGACTGGCCGTTGCCGTGCAGCTCCGGGGACCGGTTCAACGTCTGGGTCGGCTGTTCCACCGGCCCAGTCGGGGGGCCCGCTGTGAGCTTAGCTCTGCCGAAGGGGAGGTATAGTGACGGACCTAGCCAGCACCTTCGGGACCTCAGTCGGGTAGTGTGCATTGAGTTCGGATGTCGGAGTCCGTTCTGCGTCGAGCGAGTGCTTGTCGTCCGTGTTTTCCGGGCAAAGCTAAGTGGCCAAGACGTCGGGCCCCGGGGAACTGGGGTAGGTAGACCATGAATCCTACGGGATCATGGCCGCCGAGGGTACACCCGTTCCTGACTGAGCCAGCCCGCTCTCTTGCACACGATTGCTGGCAGAAGAAACACGAATGGCGAATCAACGGAAAATCACTGAATACAACGCTGCCATAAGAGAGGCATCACACGACCAAGAAGATACGGTCATTATCGGCGGACTACCCGGAGCCGCTAAGGTAGGCAAAGAGCCTACAAACTGCGAAAATGCTGCCGAATTAGCATCCTTACGTAAGGATATTAATACGGCAGAAGAAAGGGGAGAGAAGACCTTCACGATAATCAGTGAGCTACTAAAGAGCATGACGGATGCTCTAAAGAAGCAGCCTAATATTAGCAAGGCTATAAAAGAAGGACTCCCTGTTCTTCAGGGGAAAATAGATGAGCTCGAGGAGGACAGGCGACTTATTATAAAGACCAAGCGAGCATTGGTAGAGAGATCCAGCCAAGCTTGGTCCAATAAAGTCGGCATAAAAGGCAATCGTCCATTTCACCCTCAGATCTCATGGAGGGGGGTCGATCAACAAAGAAAAAAAAGGAGGTGCCTAAAACTCTCCGGGCAAACGGAGACAAACCTTCGACCAGACAGGAGGGCTGGACCGAAGTAGTAAAAAAGAAAAAGAAGAAGAAGAAGAAGCAAAAGAAGGAGGAGGAGAAAGGCGACAAGGGGAAACTCAAAGGGGCGGCCGGCAAAACAAAGCCGGAAGCCATCGTATTGAAGCCAGCCGAAGGAAAGACCTACGTCGACATACTCGGAGGTATACGACACCAGTTAAACCCAGCCGACCATGGGGCGGATATCAAGGGTATTCGACGCACCAGGACCGGAGATGTCCTGATCGAGCTAAGACATGTCGAGAGCTCGAAAATGTACGAATTTGCCCGGGTGCTCAAGGAGGCGGTAGGAAGCGCAGCTACCCTACGCACTATTACCCCTACAGCTGTCCTTGAGATTAGGGATATTGACTGCTGCAGCACGCAGGAGGAAGTCAGCGAGGCTATTGTGAGAGCAATGGATAGCGGGGAAGAGCCTGTTAGCCTAAGGCTCACGAAGCCGAACAAAGCTGGGCAGGTTCTGGCAATTGTTACCATTACTGAGGTAGCAGCTAAGAAACTGCTCGAATCGGCCCGCCTAAGAATTGGATGGGTCAACTGCCGTGTGCGCCGGCGGCAGGTTGTCGTGCGCTGCTACAGGTGCCTGGGATATGGACACCTTGGCGCGGAATGCAAGGGGCCTGACCGCAGCAAGTGCTGCTATCGGTGCGGCGTACAGGAGCACAAAACCGCAGATTGTAAGGCGGTTTCAAAGTGTTTCCTGTGCACTGAGACGGGCGCCACGGCTGAAGCAACGGCTCACGTTGCAGGATCGAATGTCTGCAGGGCCTTCCAACAGGCTCTGAAAGGAGGTCGCCGCAATGGTTAAGGCTTTGCAGGCCAACCTTCACAGGAGCAGGACGGTCCACGACCTACTGGCCCAGATCTGTCTTGAGAAAGATGCTGACATCGTTTTGGTCAGCGAACAGTATCGCGACAGAGAAGGGCCAAACTGGTACCGTGACACGCTGGGAACCGCCGCCATATGGGTCTTCAACCCACAGCACCTGCCTGTGGTGCGCCATGGATCTGGTTGCGGCTTCGTCTGGGTGAGGGGCAGCGGAGTCACATACTTCAGCTGTTATCTCACCCCGAATGAGAGCATCGAGGGCTTCCAGACCAAACTGGATGCCCTTGAGGATGCAATCAGAAACATGGAGGGAGAGCTGATAGTGGCCGGAGACTTCAATGCGAAGGCAGTTGAATGGGGAGAGAAAGTCCCAGACTCCAGAGGGGGACGAGTCATGGACATGGTGTCCAGGACAGGGCTGGTGATATTAAACACCGGCTCTACGTCTACCTTCAGGAGACTGGGATATAGAGAGACCATAATCGACGTCTCTTTCGCGACAGAACACCTGTCCGCCAACGTGCGGGACTGGCAGGTGATCGATGACTATACAGCCAGCGATCACCAGTTCATCACGTTCCGCGTACGTGAGGATGGGCCAGCCAGGGCAGCTAATCGGAGCTGCCATGGCAGGTGGAATGTCGACGGGATGGACGTCGAAAAGTTGTCTCTGGCCCTAGAACGCGGTCAGCGGTCCCTGGTGGAGATACCGGAAGGATCGTCCGCCTCGGAGCGGGCTGAGCTGGTGACGGGTAGCATAATGCGCTTGATCCTGCGGGCCTGTCGAGAGGCGGTACCCTTCAAGAAGGCGGCGGGAAGAAGACGTCCTGCTTATTGGTGGATGGAAGAGATCGCGGTCTTACGGCTGCGGCGCCTAGCTCAGAGAGCTAAAAGGCGGGACCGCGACTCGGCGCTCAAAATAATGGAGCATCAAGCGGCGAAGAAAACTCTCAGTCGAGCGATACAAGCGAGTAAGTACCGATGCATGGAGAAATTGCGAGAGGACCTTAACAATGATCCGTGGGGGTTGAGGTATAAGATCGTCATGCGCAAAGTAGGGGCCTTTGCAAAAAGTGCCCCAATGAGCGCTGACGTCATGGACAAGATCGTCCATACCCTCTTCCCCACTCATCCGAAGCGCACGGATGATCTCGCGGTCCCAGAAGGGCTTGAGGTTCCGCTCTTAACCAGAGCGGAGTTACAGGCAGCGGCGCGCACCTTGAAGTGCAAGAAGGCGCCGGGACCAGATGGGATACCAGCTGAGGTACTGAAAGCTGTGGCGCAGAGTCATCCAGAGCTCTTGCTTTGTATGTTCAATTCCTGCCTTCGGGCGGGGAAGTTTTACGCGCCCTGGAAGGAGGCAAGATTGGTTCTGATAAGCAAGGGCAAAGGACCGGCGGATGCGCCATCATCGTACAGGCCGCTGTGCATGCTGGACACCGCGGGTAAACTCCTCGAGAAGCTGGTGCGATCGCGCCTGCAGTCTGTGATCGAAGCTGCGGGCGACCTCTCTGAGAACCAGTACGGCTTTCGGAGAGGAAGGTCCACCATAGACGCTGTTCAGGAGGTAGTGGAGGCGGCCAGGAGCACAGAGAGCGGAAATCACTATTCCCGCCCTATCTGTCTCCTGGTGACTTTGGACGTCAAAAACGCCTTCAACTCGCTAAGGTGGGCCGACGTGTTGCAGGCTCTGGAGCGAAACTTCAATGCACCGAGGTATCTCTTGCAGATCCTTGGGGACTACTTGAGGGACCGCTTCATCCTGTATGACACAGCGGATGGCCAGAGACGACGAGAGCTCACGGCAGGGGCGGCCCAGGGTTCCATACTGGGTCCCGATGTATGGAATATTTCCTACGACGGGCTACTCAGGCTGGAATTGCCAGAGGGTTGCACGATGATCGGGTACGCGGACGACGTGGCTGTAACCATAATCGCAAGAAATATGGAGATAGCTCAGTCGCGGCTCGATCAGGTCATGAGCCGTGTTCGCCGCTGGATGGAGGAGCATGGGCTAGAACTGGCGATGGCAAAAACCGAGATCGTGATCCTCACCAAGAAGCGCGTACCAAAAGTAGTGCCACTAAATGTCGGCGGAGAAGCCGTAACCACGAAAATGGTTACCAGGTACCTGGGGGTGATGCTGGATTCAAAGCTCACCTTCTGGGACATGATCAAAAAAGTGGCAGACAAAGCGGTCGTAGTAGCGACGAACCTGAGCAGGGTCCCCGCCCGTGCGTCAGGCGCCTGTTGCTGCGGACCGCTGAGTCGATAATGTTATACGGAGCCGAAGTATGGGCCGGAGCGCTGCGACACGACAAGTATCGCAAGCGCCTCCTGGCAGTCCAGCGAAGGTGCGCGCTTCGAGTGACGAGCTCGTATCGCACGGTGTCTGAGCCAGCAGCTATGGCGGTAGCTGGAGTCATACCGATTGACCTCCTAGCCCTGGAGCGCCGAACCGTCTACCAGACGAAGGAGGAGCTTGGGCCAGCGAGGGCTAAGGAAGCCGCAAGAGCGCAGTCCTGGCTCTCCTGGCAAGAGCAGTGGGAGCGGGAGACGCGCGGAAGATGGACGGCAAAGCTAATTAGCCAGCTGTCCCCATGGCACGATAGGCAGCATGGAGAGGTGAATTTTTATCTCACCCAGCTGCTGACGGGCCATGGGTACTTCCGCGCCTATCTGCACCGTATGGGCAAGGCGATGAGCCCGCAGTGCTTGTACTGCGGGCTTGATAAAGACGATGCCCTCCACACGTTCTTTGTATGTGAACGGTGGAGGGGCGAAAGAGCCAGCATCGAGGGAGACGTGGGTCATCTAACACCCGACAACGTCGTTCCGCTGATGCTGGCCACAAAAGAGAATTGGAGGTCAATAGCCCGATATGTCGAAGGTATCCTACGACAAAAGCGGGCTGACCTCCAATAAATGACGCCTGAGACGGAGGTGCCCTTGCGGCAGACGGCTGGTCCCACCCCGAAGTATTCCTGTAGGTTAGTGCCGGGGTGGACTAGGACCAGGTAAAGAGGGGTCTCCCGGCTGGACTCCCGTCGGTCCTGATCGGCAGTAAGAAAACTGGTGAACGCGACTGGCGGGCATGCAGCTGGGGGGTGGGTTTTAGTGGGTAGTCCAAAGTATTTAGGGAGTCCCACACTTCGGCAATAAAATGCTTTCCCCCCCTCTATAAAAAAAAAAAAAAAAAAAAAAAAAATTATTAATTATATAATTGACTGTAAGACCGATAAAAATATTCATTAATTTAGTTATACTACAGTCGACATAAGTAATATTTTATTAAAATACATTTTATAATTTAAATTATTAGTTTTTTAAATTTAAATTTAAGTTTATAAATTTTTCTAACGTATAAATTATTAATTAAATTAATAATTTTGTCATTTAAGTTAAACAAAAATTAAAAATAATAATTATTTGTAAATGGAAATAATAAATTATTAATTTTTAGTGCAAATATTTTAACAATTTTTAATGGTTTAAAAATTCTTTTATTAATGTTAATTTATTATAAACAATTATAATGACAGTTTCATTAATAAATTAACCTTTTTTACACAATTCATTGATACATTATGCTTTAATTTTGCAAATAAATTTTTTTTGCTATATTAAATCTACAAATTTAAAAAAAAAGTTAAAAATTTTGTAAACCTATTGTAACACACGTACACTAATATTACATTAATATTAATTAGCGTTTAAATTTGAATTGTGAAATCTTTATATTTAACGTCATAAATAATTAGCTAAATCGAACCTAGTAAAAATTAAATTCCATTTAATAAGAATGAATAAATAAAAGGTTTCGATAAAATTGATGACAAATTAATACACGTTTTTCAATAGTTTAAAACAGGACAAAATTTGGATTTTTTTTCAAATAAATGTGTAATTACATATGAGTAACAAAGACAAAAATGTACACATATTCCTAGTAGAAATTGAACATTTTACAGTTGGGCATCATAATAGGATCATTTTTTGAACATTTTATGTTAATTTGTTATTTCCTGGCTAAAAATTGTTTCATGTATGCTCAAAATTCTAGTAGGGAAAGAAAATTATTTATAGCTGTAAATTTATAAATTATTAATACAAGTAAGTAATATTTGATTGATAAGGTTGATTAATGAAAGTAATTACATCATATTTTATAATAAACAAGATATTGATACGTTCTTCTGTTTCTTATCTGTGTTAAGTAACATATTTTATAAAATAATAAAGAACTTTAAAACTGTTTGTTAGTTACTTGAATAGAAAATAGTTTCTAGTAACACAACTGTTTTTAGGTTATGTATCCCCGAATCAAAATCATTTGTGAGTTACGTAAAATAATTAGAATAAAGCAAATGTTAATAAGTTGATAATCAAATTACAAATTTGGCCTAACCTTAAAATGCTCGATTTCTAATAGGGTTTGCGACTAACCTAACAAACATTTATAAGATGAATTTCTTTTAAATATGTTACTTAATATCGATACGTAACAGAAAAATACTCAAACATCTTGCAAAATCAATTATTTATATTAATAATATGAAAGTTTACTACTATAAATAATAGATCCCTGTAACTAATCTAACCATTCCAATATCTTGTACATTATAAATATTATTCTCTTATTATGTTGATAAATCAACATAACCTTTAAAAATAATTACTTGTCCTAATAATTTATAATTTTCTTCTCGACGACCTTTACAACAACTTTTAAATTAAATACCCAATATAGGTAAATAACACAAAAATGTACTAATATGTTGTGTATTACAAAAATATTATCATCCAATAATGTTGAAGCGTCAAACTAACACAAGAAATTTATTACTTGTAACAATTATTTTAAAATTTATAGAAAAAAATTTTCTTTAATTACCAACGCATTTATAACTTGTATTTTATTTCATTTATTATTTACTATAATATAATAATCTCTTGACAAGTTAATAAATTAAAAAAAAAATCAAAATTCTAACGTAATAGTTAAGTCAAATTCTAATCCCTAGTCCCCCCCAACAAGGGGGACAACCTTAAATATAAGATTTGAATGGGTCTGAAGTTTAAACCGTTGCAGCGCAACGATTTTCCGAATTCTTCTAATACACATATTTTTTAATGAAACAGCTAAAATAAAGCTTAAAACATCAAAGTAAGTTCAATTTTTGTATAAAAAAGTAGGGGAGTCGATTCCAGGAAAAAAGTATTAATAATTAGCAAAAATATGTGATACCGACAGTCTCTTTTGAATATCTCAAAAAGGCGTCTTTTAAAATAATTCAAATTGACAAGTTAAACTTATTATAACACAATAAGGTTTTACAGTGATTTTTTTTATCCGGAAGAAATATTGAGCGTGGCTGCGAGGGGTGAAATCGGCCAAAAATAGAGAAAATTCCGTTTTTCTTCGGCGTCTTCTATTATATCTCAAAAATGCGTTTTTTAAAATGGCTTAAATTAATAAGGAAAGCACATTATATCACAGTAAGGGTGTGCTGAGATTTTTTTTATCCGGAACGAATATTAAGGGTGGCTGCGAGGGGTGAAATCGGCCAAAATAGAGAAAATTCCGTTTTCTTTTCGACGTTTTCTAATATATCTCGTAAAGGAGTCTTTTAAATTAGCTTAAAATAATAAAATAAGCTTATTATATCACAATAAGGTCGCCCAGTATTTTTTTTGTTCGGAACGAATATTAAGGGTAGCAACGAGGGGTGAGATCGACCAAAAATAAAGAAAATTCCGTTATTTTTTCGACGTTTTCTAATATATCTCATAAAGGCATCTTTTAAAATGGCTTAAATTAATAAGGTGCGCTTATTAAAACGCAATAAGGGTGTCCTGAGATTTTGTTATCCGGCACGAATATTAAGGTTAGCATCGCGGGCCAAAATAGAGAAAATCCCGATTTTTTCCAGGTTTTCTAATATATCTCAAAAATGCGTCTTTCAAAATGGCTTAAATTAATAAGGTACGCTTATTATATCACAATAAGGTCGCCCAGTATTTTTGTTTTAGGCACGAATATTAAGGGTAGCAACGAGGGGTGAAATCGGCCAAAAATAGAGAAAATTTCGTTTTTTTTTTCGACGTTTTCTAATATATCTCATAAAGGCATCTTTTAAAATGGCTTAAATTAATAAGGTGCGCTTATTAAAACGCAATAAGGGTGTCCTGAGATTTTGTTATCCGGCACGAATATTAAGGTTAGCATCGCGGGCCAAAATAGAGAAAATCCCGATTTTTTCCAGGTTTTCTAATATATCTCAAAAATGCGTCTTTCAAAATGGCTTAAATTAATAAGGTACGCTTATTATATCACAATAAGGTCGCCCAGTATTTTTGTTTTAGGCACGAATATTAAGGGTAGCAACGAGGGGTGAAATCGGCCAAAAATAGAGAAAATTTCGTTTTTTTTTTCGACGTTTTCTAATATATCTCATAAAGGCATCTTTTAAAATGGCTTAAATTAATAAGGTGCGCTTATTAAAACGCAATAAGGGTGTCCTGAGATTTTGTTATCCGGCACGAATATTAAGGTTAGCATCGCGGGCCAAAATAGAGAAAATCCCGATTTTTTTCCAGGTTTTCTAATATATCTCAAAAATGCGTCTTTCAAAATGGCTTAAATTAATAAGGTACGCTTATTATATCACAATAAGGTCGCCCAGTATTTTTGTTTTAGGCACGAATATTAAGGGTAGCAACGAGGGGTGAAATCGGCCAAAAATAGAGAAAATTTCGTTTTTTTTCGTCGTTTTCTAATATATCTCAAAAAGGCGGAAAAAAAACGGAATTTTCTCTATGTTTGGCCGATTTCACCATGCGATGCTACCCTTAGTATTCGCTCCGGATAAAAAAATCTCAGGACACCCTTATTGTGATATAATAAGCTTTCCTTATTATTTTAAGCTATTTTAAAAGAAACCATTTTGATATATATTAGAAAACATCGAAAGAAAAATTGTTGAGCTCATATTGTGATATAATAAGCCTACCTTATTATTATAAGCTGTTTTAAAGACGCCCATTTGTGATATGTTAGAAAACGTCGAAAAAAACAGGATTCTTTCTATTTTTGGCCGATATCACCCCTCGCAGCCACCCTTAATATTCGTTCCGGATAAAAAAAATCACTGTGAAACCTTATTGTGTTATAATAAGCTTAACTTGTCAATTTGAATCATTTTAAAAGACGCATTTTTGAGATATTTAAAAGAGACTGTCAGTATCACATATTTTCGCTAATTATTAATACTTTTTTCCTGGAATCGACTCCCCTACTTTTTTTATACAAAAATTTGCAAGAATTGAACTTACTCTAAAGTTTTAAGCTTTATTTTAGCTATTTCATTAAAAATTATGTTTATGAGAAGAATTCGGAAAATCGTTCCGCAGCAACGCTTCAAACTTCAGACCCGTAGATCTGACGATTCTATCGTCGTATAGATACGATAGCTTTGAGCGCTAAGGCGTGCATATTTGGAAACGATTACTCAAGAGTCTCGGGTTCAAATCTCGACAGCTTAATTTTTTTTAAATGTTTGAATACATTTTTAATACTTAATTTAACTGATTAACAACTAATTCAATTATTACTTATTAAATCATTCAATTAATTATTAACAAACCTAATGAATATTTAATTATCGAAATAGTTATTAACGAATAAATTTGTAATAAAAAATAATAATAACAGTTATCAAACAATTTTACAATATAAATTTAACATAAAAGTTGAATTGATCGAGAAGAAAATTATTTATAGCAGTAAAATTTCAAAATATTACGACAACTAATAAATTTTCAAATTTTAAAGATATTTAATAATTTAAGGTTAGGTTGATTTTCAACATAATTACATAATAATATTTTTATTATACAAGTTATTGGAATAGTTAGATTAGTTAAAGGGAATATTAATATAAATAATTAATATTTTTAAGATATTTGAGTATTTTTCTGTTACGTATCGACATTAAGTAACATATTTAAAAAAAAATTTATCTTATAAATGTTTGTTAGGTTAGTCCAAAGCCCTAGTAGTAATCGAGCATTTGAAGGGTAGGCCAAATTTGTAATTTGATAATAATAGAATAATTTTTTGAACATTTTATGTTATTCGTTATTTTCTGGCTTTTTTATTCGTTTCATTTTTGCTCAAAATTGTACTAGGGTTTTTGCCCATTCTATTAAAATTTTATTCCAAAAATTAGGAGCAGCCTAATTAGTTAGGATCAATTAAAGAGAATAATTTACTTAATTACCAACCGAAAAAGTTAAAAGCGTTAAATGAACGAAAGAAGGACGAAAAATCAACAAAAATATATTAATTTTTATGCTTAGAATGTGAATAATCATTCTTATTTTTTAAACCATATATTAGAAACAAATGTAAGTAAAAGATCTCTTGTTTCGAACTATTTTATATTTATCTTATATACGTAAATTTTAAATTGCTATTAATAAAAAAAAAAGAAAGAAAAATATAATAAAATTTCGTAAATACTATAAATATTACTTAATCTTTACTAGAGCATGACAAAATTAATTAATTAATTATTAAAACAAACTGTTACAAACATTAGTTTTATCTTCCAGAACTACTAATAAAATTTGATTTAACTATCAAAAATAAATATTTATCTAATTACAGAAAATTCTTATAAGGTTAATTTATAATTTCTTTTTATCTATACCTCACATTAATGTTATAACTTATTTTTAAAGGATTGATTTGAAATTTCTTAAAGCAGGATTTGATATGGATTAAATTTTAATTAAATTATATTTTAACATGGATTTTATTTCAATAAATATTTAATAAATGGAAGAAAAAGCATTGTAATCGGAGGAGAAAACCGAGCAGATTTTTCGCCAATTCTATTGATCGTTTAGTTTTTGTTTCGAAGGTGAATATCGACGAGAGAGTAAAATTAACAAAATGCGATCGCGGCAGCTATCACCGTTTTCTTTACGTATACCGTTTATCAGTTCAGCTTCATCTCGCACACGATGGATAATCGCAACGCGCTTGTTCCGTATACCGGGAGTGATTATGCACAAATGGTGCATTTTTATTACGTTTGTGGTGGTGTTCTTAATCGCGCAGCGCAGGCGCATCGTGATAGGTGGGTAAATCGGCGACATCCCGATCCGCACACAATAGGTGAAGCGAATCGACGTTTCATAAACACTGGAAGTGCGTTACCGGAGCCTCGAGATGCTGGTCGTCCACAAGTCTTGAATCCAGCTGTGGAGGATCAAATTGTGGAGATGTTTGAGGCCGACCCGACAACAAGCTGCCGTATAATTGCTCGGCAATTGAATCAAAGGGTATCGCACCGTCGTGTACATGCCGTAATAAGGGATGCTGGGAAGCATCCTTATCATTACCGGCGTGTTCAGGACTTGCTACCCGGCGATTATCAGCGCCGTGTCAATTTATGCGGAGGCTTGTTGGCGCAGTTACGTGTGCGACCGGATTTCCACCACGACATTTTATTCACCGATGAGTGCACCTTCACCCGTAATGGTATGCTGAATCAGCATCAATTACCATTATTGGGCTGAAGAGAATCCTCATCTGGTGCGGGCCACAAACTTTCAACACAGGTGGTCAATAAATGTTTGGGCTGGAATATAACGGAGTGAATCTTTGCCGGACCTTGCTCAGATTCCAGGATTCAGGTTTTAAGGAATTTGAAATAAAGTACCACTATTTATAATAAAGGCTAATTATTATTAAGACTATGTACAGATATATAAAAAAATAAACAAAGATATAGTGTAGTAAATATTGCCAGCCCGCCTGGTCTTGGTCGGGTGAAATAGCTAATTAGTCTGTAATCAAAACAAGACAAAATACTTAATTATTACGCGATCTACGAACTTTACAATGCTGTCTTATAACTAGTTTCCTAAACGGACGCGACTAACGGGTATCGTGTATGCTCGCACGGTAATACGGTTCGGGCTAGTATGTATGTTCACGGAGGGGCGGTCGGGATAGTCCACGTGTGCTCACGAGGACACGGTCAGGATAATCTACATGTGCTTACGAAGATACGGTCGGGATAATCCACGTGTGCTCACGAGGATACGGTCGGGATAATCTACGTGTGCTCACGAAGATACGGTCGGGATAACCCACGTGTGCTCACGAGGGTGCGGTCGGGATAATCCACGTGTGCTCACGAGGATATGGTCAGGATAACCCACGTGTGCTCACGAGCCCTGTTGAAAAAACCTCATATAAAACTATAAAAAAAAATTTTTATCGTACTTCATGTGGCTTTTGCACCCGGAGTTTGCGATAGAATGCTATACATTATTTAATACGAATCGGAAAGAATAAGCTTGTAACTACAGGCTTCATAATGAACACCTCATAAAATGCGATAAAAATAAATTTGTTTATAAGATTTTATAGGAATAAACGTGTAACATAAAAGAGCATAAAATAGTTTATCGGAGTATATCGGGTACACATTTATATTTAAATATTTTGTATTTATATTTACCGGGCATTATAAGGATTTGTCACCTTTCGCGTACTTATATATATCAATGCTTTTTCACTCTAAAGCTTATAGTATTTTATAATGAAAAACCCAAACATGAATGACTTATCTATAGTTCTATTTCAGGTAATACAAAATGATATATTCTTAACAAGTGGATTTCTATCGGGATTTTAACAGTTATTGTCTTATAGAGCATACAAAAATATAAGGTTAAATAGGGCGTTTCACAGTAACGCCAAGTAACGGCTATATGACCTTACCAGCATATTTCAATATTATATAACAACTTACCTGGTACTTTATAGGGATTTATGACGATCGACGCATGAAATGGGCGGCTTGCCTAACGCATCGTACCAAAAACTATCGTACTTTGCCAGTCAAAAAGTAACCGCTATTGAATCGTTTATTGTATTTTATGAGGTATTGCTGTATTTTCTATTTACAACGAATAGATTGCAATTTATCGGGTTAAATAGGAAATTTCACTATAAAGTCGAGCATTATTTATCCAAATCTACCGGTATATTCTAATATTGTCAAGCAACCTAAGTGATTCGTTTATAGGGTTTAATCAGTATTATCACATAAATGAGCGGTTTGATTACAGGATCTTATCGGTTACGCTTGTCGTAGAAGCAATCGCTATTGAATCGTTTATCGTATTTTATATGAGGTATTGCTGTATTTTCTATTTACAACGAATAGGCATGTATCTGGATTTCAAATAATTAATGACTAGCAACAGATACCTCGCTCGCTAACGCTCACTCGGTTGTATTTTGATCGTGCTTATTTTAGATGAGTATATGTAAAATAGTTACACAGCCTTTTTTCTTTAAAGTTAAATGTGACATTTTTATGTTCATTTTTTAAATGAAAAACATTACATTTTTTAAATAATTAGTAAACCAATTGGGTTTATCAAGGCAGAAATTGCATTTTTATAGATACACCAAATTCGCTGTGTAAAGTTGAAGTTTATATGCATATAAATTTAAATTTTCTTGGATTAAAGCCCTTCGACAACTTTTATCCTGCAAGGAGTTTTTTGTATTTGCACCTGTTTTAAGCCTATTTTTGATAATATTTTAATATTTTACTTAATGAATGTGTTAAAAATCATCCAAAAAGAATATTTTTTATAATATATTTTATAAACATGACATTTCACATAATATTTTATAAAAATTACAAAAATATTTTTATAATCGTACTCTCCCCTTAACACCAACAATGATAATTTGCGCATTGCGAAGAGGATTATGGTATAATTAATGTGGTGACTGAGATGTCGTAACTACTATTGTACAGACGATTGAAAAGAGTGTGAGAACTCGATATATTTTGTGTCAACATTCCAATATTTTGGTTTTTTAAAAGATGTTATAGATTAAAAAAAACATCAAAGACAGAACTGAAAATAAAGTTCAACTGAAAACTTGATCATCTAATGACTATCAATTATCTCGTGACATTCAAAGAATCCGTCAAATGTCAATCATTCGTGAGATTTCGACTCCATTTTCATCATTATTGCAGGGGTCCTTTATAGTATATGAGCGGGCAATCGTTTCAAAAAGGCATCTCGAATCTTGATCTCGCGTAGACGAGTTGAAAAGATGTGAGAACTCCATATGTTTTGTGTCGACTTTCCAATGTTTTCGTTTTATTTGATAATTTTAAATAACTATTTATACATCATTGGATGAGAGTTAGGCTCTTGGATATAGTGTATTTGATGAAAACCTGATGTCGTTTCTGCAGACCAAGACATGTTGAACTGAAGTCATTTAGATTTTTCGTGTATAGTTGTAACACACGCTCCGTAAAATATATTTATGCTTCCAGCGTTAGCCAACATATGAATATTGTATTCGACTCTTACGGCGAGGATGTGCTGGTAAGGTATACATTTCAAGAATCATATATTTTTTCAATGCATGATCCATTTAATAGTAACATAATAAGGGCTCTGTAACAGTGTAAGTTAAGGAAAGAAAAGTATACTGTTAAATTTTGACGCTAATAATGATAGAATTAAATACAGAAAGAAAATAAATATGACAAAGAGTAAAAAATAAGTATATATATATTGTGTCTGTGTAAAAATAATCATTATAGGTTATTATAAAGAAGGTGTGTGTGCGTGTGTTCAAAACGAAAGTGAAATATGTCCATATATTTAATATATTTAAAATGCACACACATAAAATAATTTCCATTTGGGGGGGTATCGTAATTTTAAATAAATTGATGTAATATAATGTGTTTACAGAATACATAAAATATAAGCATGTTATATACTCTCATAAATTATATTTTTCTTTAATGGCGGTGGTAACATTTTTTATAAAGTGGTATATAATACTGTCGTTGTGTTATATATGGTTTTAATTTGTATATGAATGTAGTATTATTTCAAAGTGATGGTTTTTATAATGCATATTTAAAAATTTTGGTATTTAATAGAATCTGTATAGTAATTGTTATTATAAAATTGAGTGTTATGAAAATCATTTTTTACGCACGTTGGGTGAGTGATTGTATCTAAATGGCGGCTCTGTCGAAATATTTTATACATGATATATGCAAATATAATTCTAATTGTAAAATTTTAACAAATTTAAGTTTTTAAATAATAATTTTAAATACCTGTTTATACGTTATTATAAGAATTAAACTTTCGGTCGTTGTATTTTGGGAAACTCTGATTCTTTTTTGAAGTCTGTAAGTTTTGCCGAACGGCAGGCTATTATCAATTATTTTGCATATTTATTTTAATGATTCAGTAGTAGTAATATTTCAATGGATTTTTCTTATATTTCATTTTTTTTATTTATTATAACTAATGTAATGATTTGTCATTTACAATATGATATGTTGCAGCCGATTTTCAATTGTATTTTAATGATTTTCAGCGCAAACAATTATTAATTATTTTGCATATTCACTTTAATCATTCAATAGTTGTAATATTTTAATGTTTTTTCTCATACTTCCATTTTTATTTATTTATAAAATTTATATAAAATGTGTATAAATTTTCGTCTACACATTTACAATACTTTTTTAAACACTATATTGTTAGTGTAAATTTTGTGTTTATTTTTTAATGTATCATTGTCTATTTTTGCATTGTTTAACAGTAATATTTTTAAATTTTTTCTACTTTTAGCTCTTGAAAGAGCTACGTATAATTGACCATGGCTAAAAATTGGAGATGGTAAATAGATACCAACTTGTTTGTATGACTGTCCTTGTGATTTGTCATATTGTGAATAGTCATTGCAAAACCTAATCGAATGGGAAATTGTTTCTATTCGAAATATTTTATACATGATATATGCAATATAATTCTAATTGTAAAATTTTAACAAATTTAAGTTTTTAAATAATAATTTAATACCTGTTTATACGTTATTATAAGAATTAAACTTTCGGTCGTTGTATTTTGGGAAACTCTGATTCTTTTTTGAAGTCTGTAAGTTTTGCCGAACGGCCAGGCTATTATCAATTATTTTGCATATTTATTTTAATGATTCAGTAGTAGTAATATTTCAATGGATTTTTCTTATATTTCATTTTTTTATTTATTATAACTAATGTAATGATTTGTCATTTACAATATGATATGTTGCAGCCGATTTTCAATTGTATTTTAATGATTTTCAGCGCAAAACAATTATTAATTATTTTGCATATTCACTTTAATCATTCAATAGTTGTATATTTTAATGTTTTTTCTCCTACTTCCATTTTTATTTATTTATAAATTTATATAAAATGTGTATAAATTTTCGTCTACACATGTACACTAGATAGTCATTGCAAAACCTAATCGAATGGGAAATTGTTTTCTGCGCATGTTGAATGGTATATCTTCTTTAGATGGTGACAAAGTGATTCTTGGTATTAAAAATAATTTTCCAATTTTTTTTCCGCTTATAATTTCTACTTTAATTAAATGTTTCATAAGTTTTGTTACTAATAATCTTGTTCCATTACAAAGACCTTCATTCACATTTAAATTTCTTAGAAGAATTACTATTGCACCTACTTTTAATTGTAATTTATGTAGAGGAAGTCCATTAGGTGTAAGGGAATTAAGAAATTCTGTAGGCAACATGACATCTAAGTTTTCTCCATTATCATCTTCTGCTATATCTACACTTAAGTATTCAATAATTTGCCATTCCATTATAGCCAAAATTTTATTATTTATTTCAATTACGTCGTTGTTGGTGAAGGCTAATATAACTTTATCATTTAAATCTTTATCATTTATTTTTATTTCGTTTCCAAAAATTTCTGCAATGATATCATTTTCTTTTGTTATTAAATCAAAAAGGATTTCAAGCAGTTCATTTTCTTCTTCATACATATTTAAACGTTTACCTTCACCTACGTTTAATAACCATTGTCTAAAATAATTGTCATTATTTGTCACTCGAAGATTTTCATTTAGTGTCATACGTATAAAATTCGGCCATAAGTAACTGCTTTTAACTAAATTTTCAATAACTTCAGTACGACTACTATGTCGTATAACTGGTAATGTTTGCCTAAAATCGCCTGAAACAACCAACATTTTACCACCAAATATTTTTTTATTATTACATATATCTTGAAATAGGCGATTGACTGCTTCAAAAGCATATTTCGATGTCATAGATATTTCATCCCATATTATAATTTGAACTTCTTTTAAATTTTTACCATCTATTGAATTAGATTTAATATTACATATAGTACATTCTGTGATATTAAGTGGTAGTTTAAATGTTGTGTGTACTGTTTTGCCGTTATGTAATAAATTTGCTGCAATCCCTGTCCAAGCAACACATAAAAATGAAATGTTTGAGAATTTAAGATAGTCTATTAGAACATTAAGTAAACAGCTTTTCCCACTTCCTCCTGGTCCATCAATTAAAAAGCTTTTTTTGTCTTAAATTTTTAAATGTTGCACGATAGTATCAAAAATGTCTTTGTTATGATTTTTTAAAGAATTTACTTTGACGTTTATTTCAGTAAATGTGCATCTTTTGTTATGTGTTGTTGATTTATCAGCATAATCTTCTATAAATGTAGATATAACGGGTAAATTAAAATTATTTAAAGAATATCCATTTAATTGTAGGTTCTTATCAATAATGTTTAATGCTAGGTTTTCATCAGTATTTTGTTCATATTTTGGGTGGTAAAAAAAGTGTTTCTATTTTTCGTACAAATCTCTTGCATTAATAGGATTGTGAAAAATACAAATATATGCAAATAATTCACAAAGAGCAGTAGGAAAGTGTAATTGTGTTGCTTCTTCCAAACATCTGTCCCATTCTTTATCTTCATTAACCAAATGTCTAGCTATAGAAGCTTCATAAAATGTAGAATAAATTATATCATCAACTGTACGTAAATCCTGAAATGATGATATTCCTTTGACATGTAAAAGTAATAATCTTATAAAATATCGTTTTCGATCCTTTGGATTCACTAAATACATTCTGCTTAATACAGGTTTTTTTGTTTTTTTTTCTTTTATTCCATGTTTTTGAATTATTATCAAATACATAATTTAATGGTATTTCGGAATATAAATAATTTCGTGCATCAGAATCGATTTGTTTTAATTTTAAGTATGCTGTTAATGTCGTTTCTACATTTTTTTTTAAATTTCTGTTTCTTTTCCTTCTTTAAAATACACTTCTTGTTCATCTTCATTGTGAATAGCTAATCTTATTATGGTATGTAAAAGTTCGTGTATAGGGTATTCTAATAGTATTATATTCATTGCTTTCAATATTTTCACCATGAGTTAAATTAGAACTGCCTTTTGATCTGATACCTGTGTCACGTATTTCTATGTTCGCACAGTCATGTCCTTTATAGCACTATTTAAATGTATTTTATACATTGGACTGTTGAGCATACTTCGACATTAATGTGACAATTAAATTTTAACAATAAATAAGGATTATACGAAACAACAAACCGATTATCAGCTATTCTTTTGTGGTATTTACCTTTATAATTGAGTTTTTTGATAGCATTTCTTCTTATATATAATGGATATCCTGATGAATTAAAAGTTGTTTTGTTATTAAATTTTTTTGGAAAATTTTTCGTACATTTTTTTGTGTCTTTACTCATGCAAGGTGAACTCATGTTTTGCTCTCCACAGGGTCCATGAATCATAAACTGTTTTACAATATTATACAACCGTGGATAGATATCTTCGTTTGCAATTTCTGCGTTTATGAGTTCATTTACTTTTTCGGGAGTATTAATGTTATAATTTTTATCTAAAAATTATAGCATATGCATGTGAGGAAGTCCACGTTTTTGAAATTCGATAACATAAGTGTAGGCGATACAATTTCCTAAAACACCTTGCTTAATTACCAATTCTTTAAATTCTTTTATTTTTTGATGAAATACCTTAAATACTAAATCTGGTCTATCAATTACAGTTTCATATTTTTTTAAATGTTCAGTTATTTCTTTTCAGTTTGGATTACATGTCATTGTTATAAATAAGTCAGGTTTTCCGTAACGATTTACTATACTCATTGAGTCAATGTAATTTTGTTTTAGGAATCTTGAACTTCCAACAAAATTTGATGGCAAAATAAACATTTTTCCAATTTTTATATTTTCAGATTCTTTTTTCTTGTGTAAATAATCCATTACGCCTTTATAATAATCGCTTCTTAAAATATCTTGGTTTTTCTTTACAAAATATAATCTTGATTGTTCAACTTTTACAAATGCATCAATTGTAAACTGTTAAGAAACTTTTCCCATATTAAGGTATGCATTAAATCCATTTCTCATAGAAAATCTGCAATTATAAAATTGCAAACATGAAATATTGTTTTTCTTATATTTGCATTTCATATTAGGCATCCATCCATATCCTCCATTTGGATAAATAAGTGGGTATGTCATTGGATCAATGTGTTTACTTATTAAAGGAATACTAATTGGATTGTCATATTTTGAATATATAACTATATCCCGCTCTGAAGTAGGCAGTCCATTTTTTCCTACAAATACCATTGCAACTTCATTACAAGTAGCTTCATTATATATATATTTTTATCTAATTTTTCTTCTAATATTCTAATTTTTCTTTTTCTACCTCATACATCATTTTATAAGCTTTAGCATAAGGATTAACATTTCTAATTAAGCTATCTAATTTACTTGACAATTCTAATTTTGTATCTAAATTATTTTTAAAACTTTTTCTTTCAGCTGCAGCTAATTCATTATCTAGAACATACAATTGCCCATATTTTCGAGCTTCATTTTCATTTAAGATTCAGATAACTTATCAAAATTAGCTCCAAAGCTTGCAAAAGCTAACGCATTATTATATAGCCGAATATTTTTGCGAAAATTAATACTATCTTCCGATATTCCTGTAGCTAATTGCTTTAATTCTTCCGGATAGGGAGGCATTTTCGGTAAGTCTACGTTTCCTTTGTGACAACAATTAGAAAATTCTTTTCGATAGAGTATCCGTAAAGTACGACTTTACGTACTGTTTTGCGGACGTAAAGTGCGACTTTACGAACACGTGTACAGTCTTTACGGACACGTGTACAAAAAAAATATTGTATTGAAATTGCTAAGAACTTTACGGATACTCTCTCGAAAAGTAATGTTCGCGCCTCGGCCGTAAACTTTTTCAGCCTCGCATGTAAAGTAGCGATCCTCGGACCTGCTTCGCAGGTCCTTGGACGTTACTTTCCACACTCGGCTTAAAAAGTTCTACTTTACGGCCTTGGCACGAAAACTACTATTACCTAGTGTATATTCAAAAACAAAATGTTTAGTATTACAATGTTTACAAGTTTCAGACATGTAACCTAAATTATTTTCAATAATTATTTTTTCATCAAAATCTACATTTGCTATTCGACCTATTATTTTGGATTTACTTACTAATTTTACATTTTGTTCATTTTTAATTAAAATACGTTTATTTAATTCTTTATAATTTATACCTTTTTTGGTATTAATTGGTTTATCATATACGTTAAAAAATTTTCCTTCATCAATTTTTAATTTTTTAAGCAATATGATTGGTATTTCCATGTCTTTGTCATTTTTCAAACATATGCGTCTTTTAAAATTTTTTTGTAAATGGTTTTATACTAATTTATCGATATCATTTTTTCTACTTTCGTTTAATATTTTTCCATTTAATTTTTTCTTTTCATTTTTTTTACATTGATTAGTATTTTCATTATAATAAATATGTTGTTTTTGTAATGCTTCTTTTTCTCGTTCATTTTTTATTTCGTCACTATTTATTTTTTGTCTTTTCATCATGGTTTGCTGTTTTCTCTTTATTTTTTTTTCTTCTATTTTGCCGTCATTACTATTTTTATTATTTACATAAGCTTCTTTTTTCGTAATGCTTCTTTTTCTCGTTTATTTTTTATTTCGTCACTATTTATTTTTGTCTTTTCATCATGGTTTGCTGTTTTCTCTTTATTTTTTTTCTTCTATTTTGCCGTCATTACTATCTTTACTCCTCATATAAGCTTCTTTTTTATGCAACGCTTCTTTTTCTCGTTCATTTTTTATATCGATACAGCTAATTATTTGCCTTTTTACCATAGTTTGCTGTTTTATTTTTAGCTGTTTTATTTCTATATCATTAAATTGTTTATTTTTATTTTTTTGATAAAAACTATAAGTTGGTAATTCATAGTCTATTTCCATTGGGGTAATAGAATCAACGGAAATGATTTTATCTTTATTATATAAATTCATTATTGTTTGTTGTTCAGAATTAAATTTCTATTGAAAATTTTATTCTATTATTTTTATTTCTGCTACATTGAAATTCAATTTTTTTTTCATCAATTCAACAAATATGAATCATGTATCTTTTGATTGGTATTGTTGAAATATTATAGTTTATATTTTGTAAAATTGGAAACATCGTAATACTACGTGTTTCGTATATTTTTAATAAATGTGAACGCATTTGGGAAATATCATAGTTTAAACTGCATGGGCATAAATTAAATACAATAGAGACAGCAAAAGCTATCGCGAAAATTCCACAATCATAACTATTGGTTTGAAATTGCACTGTTTCAAAAACAATTTTTAATTGTTGACTATCTGGAAATAATCTATTGATGTATACTTTATGTTCATTTTGCAAATATTTAGCATTTAAACTATCATAAATGTGTATCGTTATATTATTGTAATACATACAAATCCAATGACCTTTTTCATATTTTCCAGAAAATAACAATTGAATGTATTCATTATTCATTTGAACTGAGTTAATATTATATTGTTTTTGAACTAAAAGAGTTGTTTGCATATTGAATGGTGTACATGATTTAAGGATGTTATTAAATTCTAATATGTGTTCATCATTTAACATAGAAGCATCGCCGCTATATGGTTCAATCGTTTTTACAACTAATATTTTTATTTCCGTCAAACCCATTATAAAAATGGTTTATTTTACAAAATGATTCACAATTATAAAAATAATATTAATAATTTGTTTCAATTGTTTAATAATAATTATAATTTTTTTTATTTTTCTAAACGATTATTTTAAATTTTTTATTAATATTTTTTTGTAAAGCTGAAAAAAATAAAATATAAATTTTTAGAAAACAGTGTTTATAAGAAAGTAGCTTCAATGTAATGAATGAAATATAGTTAATATAAATTTAATATTTTATAAATACTAATATTATACATACCCTAGTGGAAATATATTTTCGATGAAAATGCTCCAAAGTATGCTAAAAGTGGGCCAACTTGCGCCAAAAGTGGGCCGATGTTTACCAACATTGAAATATTTGGAACATTTTTCCAGTTTTGGCAAACTTTAGCCCACTTTTGACCAATTTAGGAACATTTTGTATTGATTATGGAATAAATTTTTCAACCTGTAAAAAATTGTTTTTCACATGCAATTTCTTAAATTAAGGCGCACTTAATTGCGTTGATAATATTTAATATTGCAATAATAATATGTTGTAAATAATATGTTGTAATAATCTTTTCTGTAAATGGGCCAACATTTAAACAATCTAGGCCAACCTTTACACAAAGAGGGCCAAACTTTCCATCTAATGGGCCAATATTTGCACAAATTCTTTGCTAGTAGTTTGACACTCATAATTCCAATAAATGCAGCGCTGAATAAAAAAAAAACAAAGGGCAGCAGCATTCCAATGAATGCAGCGCTGAATAAAAATAACAAACGGCAGCAGCATTCCAAGTAATATTATATCAATAAAATATTATATTCCTAATGGCATTCCATACGATTAAAGTCACAAGGTATATTATAAAATTATCTAATTTTCATTTTAAATTATTATTGTTTGAAATATAATAAGTCTTTTTGTATTTCAGTATCCTGATTAGCTTATTAAGACTATCGAAATAATCAAAAATGCAGTAGTATTTCTTAATGATTAAGTTAAAAGGTATAGTTTTGACTTTGTCAATTTATTTATAATTAATAATAAAAATGTTTTTGTTACAGATATAACATATATAATATCAATAATATGTGACAATATGCATATTGGATATAAATCTTCTAAATGGCATTTTAAAAACAGTAATATTTATTTGAATATTTTATCTAATGTTTAATTAATTATACATTTAATATTTAATGATATAATTTAATTTTTCTGTTAAAGATGATTTCGATGAATACTTGCTGAATTTATAAATTATAGAAACAATAAAAACGGTATATTGAAAAAAATATATCTTATGAAATATACAAGTGAATAGAGTACAATTGTAACATAATAATTGTAATTTAATTTAATAACATAATAATTGTAATTTGAAATTTTTGCAAAAATAAGTTTGTAAAATAAACAATAAAAATTAATTTGATTTATTGTATGTTCCAGTGTTGAAATTTTATTAATTTTAATTACGTAATCAAATGTTATTTTACTTATTGTTATTAAGATAATTTTCTGGTAATAATATCGACATAGTAGTTGATATCTATTTGTTTAAAAAAAACTATAAGGCCCAAAATTTATAAGACCCAAAAATATAAGGCCCAAAATTTATAAGGCCCAAAAATGTAAGGTCCAAATTTATAAGGCCCAAAATTTATGAGGACAAAAATGTAAGGCTCAAAATGTAAGGCCTAAAATTGTAAAGTCCAATTAAAATAAAACTTTACAATTCCGTTACCAATAATGTAAGGCCCAAAATTTATAGGGCCCAAAAATGTAAGGTCCAAAAAATGTAAGGCCCAAAAGTGTAAAGTCCAATTAAAATAAAACTTTGAAACTATAAAAATGCATTTTTAAAAAACCGGAGAACCGGAGAACCGGAGAACCGGAGACCAAAAGTCGATCCACTTTAATATAATATAAGATTTTTCATGATTGCAATTTATCGGGTTGAATAGGACATTTCACTATAAAGTCGAGCATTATTTATCCAAATCTACCGGTATATTCTAATATTGTCAAGCAACCTATGTGGTTCGTTTATAGGGTTTAATCAGTATTATCACATAAATGAGCGGTTTGATTACAGGATCTTATCGGTTACGCTTGTCGTAGAAGCAACCGCTATTGAATCGTTTATCGTATTTTATGAGGTATTGCTGTATTTTCTATTTACAACGAATAGGCATGTATCTGGATTTCAAATAATTAATGATTTTTCATGATTGCAATTTATCGGTTTGAATAGGACATTTCACTATAAAGTCGAGCATTATTTATCCGAATATACCGGTATATTCTAATATTGTCAAGCAACCTATGTGGTTCGTTTATAGAGTTTAATCAGTATTGTCACATAAATGAGCGGTTTAGTATTACAATAAACACGGAATAGTCGATTACATTTTTGGCGCGAAATTTCTATTTCTCAAGTGGCTTTGGTGGAATATTGGACAATTAAAATATTTTTTCTAAAAATAGGTTAATTTGTTTTCATATCAGAAAAATAATGAAGTATAAACTTTATTACAAGAGAATGCTAAATAAAGAATACATACCAATTCCGTAACAAATTCTGAATTATTTTAAATGTTAACATGAATCATCGAATCATATAAAAGATTAACAAAATTGGATTACTTTATTGAAAATTAAATTTAATATTTCTTTCCCTAGCGGAAATAATCATATGCGAATAATGTTTATGAATACTTAATAAAAGTTATTAGCTTTTATTAGATTTTCATAACACTTTATAAAGTGCGGATTTTGGACTGTAGTAATAGTTTAAAAAATTTGGTGATATTTATAAGATTTTTTTAGTTGTTTTTAAAATTTCGTAACTATTTCTAAGCTTTATTAGGTTTTATTAGATTTTTGTATTTCGAAAATATCGTGAAAAACGATATAATGACACTAATAGTAACTGTTGCATTTTCCTGTATTTAACTGTTTTTAGCTGTTTCTAATAGTGATGTATGCAAAAAAACAAAAGCTATTAATAAAAGATTGCTATTGGAAAATATTCATAAAAATTCTAAATACTTATTTACTGTATATAATAATTTAAAAAAGTTATTAGTAGTTATTAGTTTTTTTAAACTCGCACATTTCTTTTACTTTTGAAAAAAACCTAAAAGCTAATAAAATCTAGCAAAAGCTAAGAAGAGCTAATAAAAGTTATAAATTCTAACTATTAACAGAGTCCAAAATCTGCATATTATAAATTAATTATAAAATTTATTAGCTTTTCTTAGCTCTTTCTGGAAAAATAAATTTCCGTCTGGGTTGGTGTTTATTACTAGCTCACTGTAGAAAACCACTATCTTTACTTTCATGAAGAATAACATTGAAAAATATTTATAATTAAAGGGCACAAAATTAAGAATACCTGCACGTGTCACTCGAGTCTGACAGTTATTTCTATAACCTTTACTAAAGTAGTTAAATATATAGGAATATTGAATATTGAAATATTTGTTCTAAAAGTTCTGTTAATATTTTTTTTATTTTTAAAAAATAATGAAGAATAAACTGTTATACAAGAGTATACTAATGAAAGAATACATATAAATGCCGTTACACATTCTGAATTATTTTACAGCGTTTACTTGAATCAGTGAATCGTATAAGAATTATTATATTGGATAAGTTTATATAAAATAAATTTAATAATTCTTTGATTTTCATTAGTAGCTTTATAATAGAAAACTTTTACCTTTACTTGCATGAAGATTAACAATAAAAAATATTTATAACTAAATAATTCAAGATTAAGATTACATGCAACTGTATCATATATATATATATATATATATATATATGATACAGTTTACTTTACTTATACTCATATATGTATATATATATGAGTATATGTAAAATATTACACACTCAGAGCTATTAATTATTGCTATTAATTAGTTTTATAATTTAGAGCACATTCCAATTGAATTAAAATAATTTGTTTTCCAGATCTGTTTTGTCCTTGGAGAAAGAATATTCTTTGTATTTGAAAATATACTGAAAATTAACATGTAATTGAGTTCGATTTGTTGCCTGAAAAGAAAAGAATTATTATATTGGATAAGTTTATATAAAGTAAATTTAATATTTCTTTCATGTTTATTAGTAGTATATCATAGAAACTTCTATCTCTATATGCATGAAGAGTAACAATGAAAAACATTTATAACTAAAGGTTACAAAACTAAGAATACATGAAAGTGTCACACGAGTATCGCTGCAGCATTAATAAATTAAGTATACTTATGTAATTCGTATTATTGTTGGCGCAGCCGATACAACCCGATAGGCCGTCTGTCCCTTACATGCGTCGAACTTCGTAAAACCTTATAAAGACGTCAAACTTTCGAAAACCCGATACATGCCTATTTGGTATAAATAATAAATACGGAATTGCCTGGTAGAATGGGATTAGCAATTTGATTAAGATTTGTTATTACTGGCGCAGCCGGTAGTAACGGATAGGTCGTATGCCCAATACATGCGTCGATCCTCGTAAAACCTTATAAAAGAACTGTATTGGTTGGTTTAAAATTATGGAATTTAACGGTAGACACCGATAGCTGTTAGTGGACAATATAGTGAAAAGCCTTATAGAACCTTAATAATTCAATGCACACGAATACGTCAAATACTCGAAAACCCGATACATGCCTATTTGCTATAAACAATAAATACGGAATTGCCTGGTTGAACGCGATTAGCGATTTGATTAAAATTGTATTTATGGATGTATCAGCTCATACGATCCGGTAAACGAACCGCCCATTTATTTTGTTGATCATCATATTGTACTATAAAATGTTTTTTTCTTTTGTGTGGATTATCTTATAAAATACTATAAGCATTTATTGTATAGTATGGTATGAGGTTTTTGCACCCGGAATTCCTTATAGACTCGAATTATAAACCTACTATTAGAAAACATAAAAAGATATAAACATATACAGTAATTCCATGATAAGAGCTTATTAAATTTTTTATCGGGAAATGTGTATGAACTATAATCTTTTCATAGTCATTTCTTTTATTATAGAACCCGATTAATATTTTCTTGGATGCACTTGTGTAATTCATGTAGTAAAACATCTATACAAGCTTATAATTTTTCAATCAATTTATTACGATATATGCCGATTCTGAATTCATATTGGTAAAGTGAATAGATTTCTATAAATAATTAAATGAGCATATCTTTATAAAAGCCTATAAATTTGTTAGTCTCATAGAAACTGATATATCTTTTACCAGGTAAAACTTATAAAAACTAAATTTCGGAACTTGTGATTCGTAGCTGTGAGGATTTCATTATAGGTACCGATAAAAAAGAAAGCGCCCGATATATTACTATAAAATTTTTATCGGCACCCCGATTCAATGTGCCATTATTTTATCGGATTTTATAAGGTCTTTTCAACAGGGAGGGTGCGGTCGGGATAATCCACGAGTGCTCACGAGGATACGGGCAGGATTAGACACCACGTGTGCTCACGAGGTGCCTACTGTAGGATGCGGTTACGGTAACGGTCGGTACGGTATATGGTAACCGTGTTTACGAACGTGTGCTCACGAACGTATCCACGGTTGCTGCACTAGGTCGGAGAAAGGGGCTGGTCGTGTGCTCACGGCCAGTCCGATCTGTCGTCCAGTTGCAGACTGACTACTGGTGGTTTCGGTGCGCCTTATATACCCGATTCTACGAGAGCGCGCATGCGTATAACGCCTGTCTCCCCACTCCGGACGGGATCAATGAACTGGCGAGTAGGCACAGTAGTGGGGAGGCGGTCAATGACTCTAATCTATTTATAGCGCGGTCGTTGAATTCGCGTTTAACGGCACGTGTCTGTCGCGAAGCTATCTTAATATACTACGGACTTATTATTATTATACAATATATTAACAATTTATAAAATAATTTTACGCAATACTAGTGCGTGTGTTTATCACACGTCACAGGAATAAAAGGTGGTAAACTGGTAAGATTCCTTTCCTTTCTTCCTTTTCTTCTTCCTGATTAACAACTTTACTTAATATTAATGTTTAATTTATGCAAATTTTTTTATGAAACTCAAAAATAATTTTGATTCAGAGATACGTAACCTAAAAACAGTTGCGCGACTACAAACTATTTTCTATTAAGTAACTAACAAACATTTTTAAATTGTTTTTATAAAATATGTTACTTGATATAGATAAAAAATACGTTAATATCTTGGTTATTATAAAAAAATTATTGTCTAATTATTTTCATGAATCAACCTAACCTTAAGAAAATAAAGAATTAACATAAAATGCTCAAAAAAGAACCTATTATGATCAAATTACAAATTTTTCCCAACCTTAAAATGCTCGATTTCTATTAGGGTTTTTGACTAACCTAACAGACATTTATAAATTGAATTTTTTTTATGAAATATGTTACTTAATATAGATACGTAAGAGAAAAATACTCAAATTTGTTGCGTATTACACAAATACTATCTAATTATTTTGAAAATTCAAATTAACGTTAAAATATTAATTATTTATATTAATAATATGAAAATTTACTACTACAAATACTTTTCCCTGTAACTAACTAAACAATTCCAATATCGTGTATTTTACAAAAATATTATTATGTAATTATGTTGATAAGTCAAGCTAACCTAAAATTATTAAATATCATAAAATTTGAAAATTTACTATTACAAACAATTGTAACAAAAAAATATGAATATATCTTGTATATTATAAATATATTATTCTCTAATTATGTTAATGAATCAACCTAACCTTTAAATATTATTACTTGTCCTAATAAATTGTAATTTTACTGTGGTAAATTATTTTATTTCTGACGAATTTAACAGAAATTTGTAAATTGCATTTATATTGTAAAATATGTTATTTAATCTGGATAAATAACAGAAAAATATTTCAATATGTATATTGTGTATTAGAAAAAAACGTATACTTATATTGATAAATGTAGATTAAGTTTATATAAACAACTTAAGTTAAACTTACGCGAACATTTTTATTTTATTATTTATTACTTATTTTAAATTTATCCCAAATAAATCATTTACATATTTTTAAGTTATTCTGTATTAAGAAAATTCATTTTAATTTTAAATAATTATTTTTTTGTTCCATCCGATTAAGACCAGATATTAAAATTCCTTTTTCCTTGCTTGCTCCCTATCCAACCATTGTCTCTTTCCATTGTCAGATTGGTTCTGCTACTTTACCACCACGTATGAATGGAAATTCATATTTACAATTTTTAACCGACGCATTGCCTGGTTTGCTGGAGGATTTACCGCTCGCGGAAAGGCAGCAAATGTATTTTATGCATGACGGTGCACCTCCTCATTTTTCGCAGGCGGTGAGGGACTATTCCTCAACCAGCAATTTCCGGATCGATGTTTATTACTACGATTATTTCGTCACTATTCATTGTTTGTCTTTTCAACATAGTTCGCTGTTTCCTCTTTAGTTGTTTTCCTTCTATTTTTCCATCATTAGTATTTTTACTCCTTATATAAGCTTCTTTTTTTCGCAATGCTTCTTTTTCTCGATTAGTTTTTATTTCACCATTATTCATTGTTTGTCTTTTCAACATGGTTTGCTGTTCCTTTTTTAGTTGCTTTTCTTCTGTATCATTTAATTGTTTATTTTTATTTTCTCGACAAAATGAACTATAACTTGGGATTTCATAATCTATTTCCATTGGAGTAATAGAATCAACGCAAATGATTTTATCTGTATTATATACGTTTATTATTTTTTGTTGTTCAGAAATTAATTTTTGTTGAAAATTTTGTTCTGTTATTTTCATTTCTTCTGCATTGAAATTTAATTCTTTTACATTAAAATTATAACTATGAATGAAGTTTTTTTTGATTGGTATTGTTGAAACATTATAGTTTATACTTTGTAAAATAGGAAACATCGTAATATTACGTGTTTCATATATTTTTAGTAAATGTAAACGCATTTGGGAAATATCGAAGTTTAAATTGCATGGACATAAATTAAATAATACAATAGAGACAGCAAAAGCTATAGCGAAAATTCCACAATCATAGCTATTACTTTGAAATTGTACTGTTTCAAAAACAATTTTCAATTGTCAACTATCTGGAGATAATCTATTGATATAAATTTTATGTTCATCTTGCAAATATTTAGCATTCAAACTATCATAAATGTGTATCGTTCCATTATTGTAATACATACAAATCCAATGCCCTTTTTCATAATTTCCAGAAAATAATAATTGAATGTATTTTTTATTCAATGGAACCGAGTTAATATTATCCGGTTTTTGAACTAAAATAGTTGCTTGCATATTAAATGGAGTACATGATTTAAGAATGTTATTAAATTCTAATATGTGTTCATCATTCAACATAGAAGCATCGCCGCTATATGATCCAGTTCCTTTTACAATTAATTTTTGTTCTTCTGTCAAACCCATTATAAAAATGGTTTATTCTACAAAATAATTCACTGTTATGATAATAAACTTAATAATTTGTTTAAATTGATTAATAATTATTATAACTTTTTAATTTTTTTAAACGATTATTTTAAATTTTTTATAAATACTTTTTTGTAAAGCTGAAAAAAGTGAAATATAAATTAGTAATAATAGTATTTATATAAAAATAGCTTTAACCAAAACGTCCCAAATTGTTTTTCTCGTTCAACTATCTGTTTCTTAAAGAAAAATTCAACAGTTCGATTCAAAAATATCATTTCTGATGAGTTTTTTCCGCTCTTTCGAAATTCGGCCATATTTGCGATATATGTAAGTGTTTTTATAATACAACTGCTTAAGCAAATCAAAATGCGATCAATACCTTATTCAGATCGTGCTAAATCGTTGGATTTGGAAGCATAAATGCTCATACTTAACTGGTAATTTAATTAGTATAGTCTAATTCAAAATAGCGACCACTGAAGTAGCCATGTTTGAACATAAATTTAATAACAAAACTTTGAATTTTTTCTCAATAACGATCCACTCTGCAGAAAATGGTATGCAACAAAAAGTACTTACTAGGAGAGGCCACGGCCTTTGGAAAACGGATTTTAATCAAACTCTGAGATATGCTTTGTAATAATATAAAAGAAATAATATAAATTTTGGGCAAAAAAATCAACAAATTTTTAATAGTAAATTTTGGGTAAATATTCTACTATTTCTTATTTTCTCTACAACTTTGAGGCAAATTGACCGATTTGAGCTTATTTCTTTTTAAACCATATCTACTTGATCTCAATTGTCTTATATTTCCTGGTTTGATTGTTTATCTTCATTTGTTTTTGAGTTATAAGCAATTAAATTGGAAGTAATTTTATTTATAAATTTACTTTATTAGCTTACAACTTTGGTAAATTAACGCGTTAGGGTCTAGAAGTCTGTATTTCTTTATATTTTTGTATTACAAAGCATATCTTAGAGTTTGGTTAAGATCCGTTTTCCAAAGGCCATGGCCTCTCCTAGTTAGTTCAAAACAAGGTGATTTTTTCGATTTATAGTGAACAAACCATTTAATTTATTTAATTGGCGACGTTTCGATGGAAGTCCTTCATCCTCATCAGGCTATACCTTTATTGAAACAATCATTTATTACACCAAGGTTTTACAACTTTGCAAGTTTATGTATGCATACGTATAATTTTTTACTATTTGGTCAAGTTAATACACATACGTGACATTTCGCAAAATTTCCATACTATCTCTGATATGTCGCTCTATAATCAAAGGCACAAGCAAGTAGCAAACATCAGAGTATGAATTTTCACTAAGATTGAGGTTATAAAACTTAGTTCACCTTTCTTCTTTAAATCAGCTATATATAACATCTTATTTCTGATCAATAAAGAAATAAATAAATAAATTAATAATTGAATACAGCACCCATAACACCAATTAAGCAAAATGCAGTCAAAGTTAATAAAAATTTAAGAAATGCAAAATTGTGTTAGTCACATCACAGAGAGTTTGTAAAGCTATAATTCAAATTTTTGTGACCCGTCATTATACAAATAATATGTCGCTTTGACCAACTTTTCTTTTAACCAATTGTGTGGACGAAAAGAAACAATCTATATCAAAAAGTACTCAAGATTAGTCAAAAAACATGCGTGTATTTTTTAAGAATTTTTCGATGATTTAATTATGTTTATTTAATCATTTTTTAAAAATACAAAAAATATTTTGAAAAAATCGGTAAAATACAACATGTATTTTTTTACCAATACTAAACCCTTTTATAATTTATAACATTTTTTTATCAATTCTGAACATCTTTTGTGAAATAAAATGTTTTTGCAAAGTGTACATTTATTAAATTTTATTATGGGCAAACATGGCTATTTTGGTGGCCACCATTTTAAATTTCGTTAAACTAACCTTTTTATCATTTAGTATAGATGTATGCCACTAGATCGAACGATTTAGTAGTATTCAAATAAGGTTTCAAGCTCAGAAACAATATTACCTGTAAACATTTTTTAAATTTACGTATTTTATTTATTTAAAAAAATGTATTGCATAACCGGTTACATGTACTCGGCAACAAAATTAACGCAACACTTAATCTTCACTAAAAAGGCGCAAATTCGAAGATCGATACTTTAGGTAAAAATTGCTGTAAGGGGGTCGATTTTTTAAATTAAAGCTTAAAATTTCTATTTTAAAGGTAGTTTTCCATCAACTCAAACTACTGGATATTATTGTGAAAGAAATTTATTAGGTTCTTAAAACTCTAACAAATGTTATGGAATCATTCCTGACCCCGATTGCCGAACAAATTTTAAAATAAAAAATATTTAAAATTCTTTCGCTATATACCCTGTGTATATAGGTGAACAGTTATGTCACCAGTTTGGTTACTATTATCAATACTTTCATGTACAGAAACGCTGCATATATTAATGTATAAACGTGGTATTAAAGTTAAAGGTTTGTACTTTCTAATGGTAGCAAGAAAAGAACAGGTAGCCAAATTAATTTAATAGATTTGATACAAAAAGTATCAAAAGCAAGAAGTAGATCGTTGAACGAACATAAAAAAATTTAGAGTGTTTTGGCTAGAAACGAATTAATTTAGTGAACTAAATATAATTAGTATAAATTTAATATTCTATTTCATAAATACTAAATAACAATGCATAGTTCTTAATCTTAAGTAATGAGAAATTACGCCACTAAAACTATTAACGCGTAAATGCCTACTTTTGTGTACACATTTTCAAGTACCTAATTATATTGTGAAAATAAAGTTATTTTTGTCCAAATCTTACGTAGAAAGTTTTCGAACGTGCCCTCTCAGAATCAGCTACTTATTTTGTAAAAAGAATTTGATTACTTTATTAATTTAGACTTTTTAGAAACAACATTTAAAATTTGATGTATATTTTATTTTTAAATTAACAAGTGGATTCGAGGTGAAAACGGATAGACCGATTCGTCTGAAATTTTAATGGCTTATAAAAATACAAAAAGAAAGAGTAACAACACATTAAAATTTTGAAAATTAATATAGTATTGAAAATAACTAAAAACCGTTAATCTTATTATGAACAAATAAAAATTCATTATAAACATGTTTAATGTTGCGATTACTGTTTGGTCCTCCCTTCCTTTTTGAACTTTTGAAAAGTTCTCAAGATTTCAGACGAATTGGTCTATTTGTTATCGACAAAATGTTGGCCTACCATTTTATCAGAAGCCAGTAAAATAGGTCATTTTGATGTCTGCTTAAGAGAATGTGAAAATGATTAAAAACTGCTCGTTTTATTGCAACTTGGTATTATACGTTTCTATTATATAATGTACTACCGATACTCATAAAAACCGACTTTTGTCTTCACATTATCAATCATTTTACAAAAATTGAAAGAGATCTATATATCTAAATGTAATCTACATTTGAATTGTGATTCTCTTTGAATTTTCGTACAATTATGGATAATATAAAAATGAAAAGTACCCTGCTAGAAACGTTAGACGTATGTTGACGGTAATGCATGTCAATTTTATGGTGAGTGGACAGAGACGATGTCCAGGTGGTCAGGGTGACCTCCAGGTCATCCGGACATCGTCTACTGGAAAGCCGACATGCCAAAATGTCTAAATATGACAAAAAAAATTGTCAGATTCATAAAAAGGACCTGCTAATTAAAAATAAAATAGTCACTTGTCAAAACCGGAGAACCGGAGACACGGAGAACGTCCAAAACGGGATCCTCCTTAATTTAATATAGGATTATTTCCATTTACAAATAATTATTATTTTTAATTTTTGTTTAACTTAAATTACAAAATTATTAATTTAATTAATTATTTATACGTTAGAAAAATTTATAAACTTAAATTTAAATTTAAGAAATTATTAATTTAAATTATAAAAAGTATTGTTTAAAGAAAATACAATGATGCTACGGAATAATTGTATTAAATAATAAATTACTTAATACTCAAAGTAATTAAATAAGTAATTAATTTCGGGGTTTGACATTTCCTTATCGGCCATTTTTTAATCTCCCGATTCTCTTAATTCTGTCGCATATTAACGTGTTGAATAACAAATGAATCAACCAATATGCTTTCCCTCTCCGGGCGCTCCCTCCACGCACCGCTTTCGGTCTCAATGCACCGCCCATCGCCGACTGGCGCGCTCTGATTGGCTCGAATTAATAATGTTTAACTAACAATAACTTAATAAATAAGCTTCAAATCGAAATTTGTCAAATAGAAAAGTTGCTTAGAATTTCGTGCTTTATATGTGTGCGAAATTAACGGAATGAATTTCAGAACACCCTGTATATATATATATATATTTATATATACTAGGGGGGTACCCCCTACTCGCTTCGCTCGTCAACCCCCGATTGCGGCTTAAAAATTGTGCATTTGTTATAATTAATAGTATTATAAATTTTATTTTAAAAATAAACTTGCTTCAAAAGGTTGAAAATTGTAGTTTTCGGTACAAATGTGAAAATAGAAAATATTCTCTCACAAGTGTGTCGAACGATATTATTCGATATCACACACTGTATAGAAAATAAATTATATAACTTCTGTTTATATGTAATAGTAATGTAAAAATATATGCAAACTGGTAGTTTTGAATCACTCTGTATCATCACACATATGCTGACATATCCACATTCACTCACCCACACCAACTCTCACACCCCAACATCTACCTATACTCGTCCCCATTTACCCACCCACACTAACATCCACCCAAACACGCCCACATCCAACCATCCACGCCTACCCTCGCACATCCACATCAACCCAGACACACACTTACACCTACCTGCACCCACCCTCACATACCTGCATCCACTTCCAAATCCACATACATATACCTATCCATTCTCATGCACTCAAGTTTCACGTTTCACATTCACATCCACCCACGCACATGTCAAAATTTAGATTGTAAATCTGTATTTGCCTGCAATTTGGGTCAGTCATCCGCTGTATATATAAATCCTAGAAATATACATCCAGGGTAACAAACACATGATTCAAAATGATCACCCTTTATATTCAAATTTGGTCTATGGCGGGTATTTTTGAATAATGCTGCATCTCACCCACCCATATCCAACCATCCACACCTTTGCACACACACCCACCACCCACACTCGCTATGGTAATGAACAATTAACTTACCAAAAATAGTAAAGTGCATATACTTAATTGTAGTATTTAGTAAAAACCTATTAAAATTTTAGATTATTTTAAACGGATCTAAATAGAACTTTACCTCCTAAAATTAATTTATTGAAGTCATCGCCAAGAGTTCTATATGTCATTAATATTTTGTACTTTTAGAGTAATAAAACTTTCTTCTTAATTAAATTAATTTTTGTATTAGTTTTAAAGAATTATTTATAATATGTTAGCGGTATATAAATAAAAACCTGTTTCTTCCATTTCTCCCGTAATTCGTAATTTGCACCCTCTTTCAAAATTTGCGTTTTAATCCATAATTATATCCAATTTATTTTTCCCTTTAGTTACAGAGCCCATATATTTATTTTAATTAGTATAAACAAAGGCATTCCTTAAATAACCTTTTGTATCTAATAAATACATACTTGTTTATTTAAAATATTGTTTTATATAAATATACGTAATCTACTTACTTATATATCCATACAATTTTTAAATTTGATTTGAATAATATTTAAATTAAATACTACTAAAATAATAATTTTCGAAAAACTTTTGAAATGTAATTCGTATTTTATATTGCCACTGTTAAAATTTGAATTGTCTTTTGCCATTACTGTTTATAATAGAATTATCTTAAAAATGCAATAATTAATGTATTTAATTTTTAGTATATTGTATATTTCACATAAAGATATTTGGAAAAGTGTATGTTATACTTGATTAATATTTATTTTATCTTCGAAAAATTGTGCATATTTTTAAAAACATTACATTAAATTTTAGGTCCGTTTTTATTTTATGAGTTTTATCAGGAATAAGGAAACTAATACACATTCTTTCAAGTTATATTCACAACTTTTTTTTGCGCACGGAAAAAATACATATATTATCTATTCTTGAAAAAACAAATATCACGTACACACACACACACACACACACACACACACACACACACACACACACACACACACACACACGCACGCGCACACACACACACACACACACACACACACACACGCACGCACGCACGCACGCACACATACACACATACACACACACACACACACACGCACACACATACACACTTATATATATATGTTGAATTCTGAATTCTTAGACACGGCGGCGGCGGCGGCGGCGGCGAAATATTTATATATTATAGACTAGGGGGGCTTCGCCCCCCTGCGCGCTTCGCGCGCCAACCCCCTATTTTTAATTTCGAAAAAGGTTTTTCATAATTAATTTATTTAAAATAATATTTTAAATTGTATTATTTTTTCACTACCATGGACACCTTACAAATTAAACAGATTCACACAACACCTTGGAGGTATTGCTATAGTTATTATAATTTATAAATAAAAGTTTACCAAAATTTAGTGTAATGAAATCAGAATAAAAATAATAAAAAAAAATAGAGACATATTAAATGTTAACTGTAAATTTTAAACTATACGAATTCTTATAAAGCTTAAATTTATATTTTAATAATTATAAATGTTAATGAAAAATTAACTTACCAAAAATAGTAAAGTACATATACTTACTAACTTGTAGTATTTTAGTTAACAACTTATTAAAATTTTGGATTATTTTAAACGGTTATAAATAGAACTTCACCTCCTAAAATTAATTTATTTAAAATATTGTGTTATATAAATATAAATTATATATATCCATACAATTTTGAAATATTAATTTAAAAAATATTTAAATTAATGCTCCTAAATTAATAGTTTTTGAAAATCTATTCAAATGTAATTCGTATTTATATTGCCACTGTTAAAATTTGAATTTTCTTTTGCCTATACTGTTTATAATAGAATTATCTTAAAAATGCAATAATTAATATATTTAATTTTTAACCCATTGTACATATCATATGGATATTTGGAAAAGTGTATGTTATACTTGATTAATATTTATTTTATCTTCGAAAAATTGTGCATATTTTTAAAAACATTACATTAAATTTTAGGTCCGTTTTTATTTTATGAGTTTTATCAGGAATAAGGAAACTAATACACATTCTTTCAAGTTATGTTCACAACTTTTTTTTTGCGCACGGAAAAAATACATATATTATGTATTCTTAAAAAACAATTTTAAAATATATATATTATATATACTAGGGGGGTACCCCCTACTCGCTTCGCTCGTCAACCCCCGATTGCGGCTTAAAAATTGTGCATTTGTTATAATTAATAGTATTATAAATTTTATTTTAAAAATAAACTTGCTTCAAAAGGTTGAAAATTGTAGTTTTCGGTACAAATGTGAAAATAGAAAATATTCTCTCACAAGTGTGTCGAACGATATTATTCGATATCACACACTGTATAGAAAATAAATTATATAACTTCTGTTTATATGTAATAGTAATGTAAAAATATATGCAAACTGGTAGTTTTGAATCACTCTGTATCATCACACATATGCTGACATATCCACATTCACTCACCCACACCAACTCTCACACCCCAACATCTACCTATACTCGTCCCCATTACCCACCCACACTAACATCCACCCAAACACGCCCACATCCAACCATCCACGCCTACCCTCGCACATCCACATCAACCCAGACACACACTTACACCTACCTGCACCCACCCTCACATACCTGCATCCACTTCCAAATCCACATACATATACCTATCCATTCTCATGCACTCAAGTTTCACGTTTCACATTCACATCCACCCACGCACATGTCAAAATTTAGATTGTAAATCTGTATTTGCCTGCAATTTGGGTCAGTCATCCGCTGTATATATAAATCCTAGAAATATACATCCAGGGTAACAAACACATGATTCAAAATGATCACCCTTTATATTCAAATTTGGTCTATGGCGGGTATTTTTGAATAATGCTGCATCTCACCCACCCATATCCAACCATCCACACCTTTGCACACACACCCACCACCCACACTCGCTATGGTAATGAACAATTAACTTACCAAAAATAGTAAAGTACATATACTTACTAACTTGTAGTATTTTAGTTAACAACTTATTAAAATTTTGGATTATTTTAAACGGTTATAAATAGAACTTCACCTCCTAAAATTAATTTATTTAATGACGAACGATCATTGTCAGAAGTTCTATGTCATTAACATTTTGTACTTTTAGAGTAATAAAACTTTCTTCTTTAATAAATAAATTTTTGTAGTAATTTTAAAGAACTATTTATAACAAATTAGCGGCATATAAGTAAAAACCTGTTTCTTCCATTTCTCCCGTGATTCGTAATTTGCACCCTCTTTCAAAATTTGCGTTTTAATCCATAATTATGTCCAATTTATTTTTACTATGCAGAGCCCAAATATTTAGTTTGATTATTATAAACAAATTCATTTCTTAATTATCCTTCTGTTTCTAATAAATACATACTTGTTTATTTAAAATATTGTGTTATATAAATATAAATTATATATATCCATACAATTTTGAAATATTAATTTAAAAAATATTTAAATTAATGCTCCTAAATTAATAGTTTTTGAAAATCTATTCAAATGTAATTCGTATTTTATATTGCCACTGTTAAAATTTGAATTTTCTTTTGCCTATACTGTTTATAATAGAATTATCTTAAAAATGCAATAATTAATATATTTAATTTTTAACCCATTGTACATATCATATGGATATTTGGAAAAGTGTATGTTATACTTGATTAATATTTATTTCATCTTCAAACAATTCTGCATCTGCATTCAAAGCATTACATTGAATTTTAGATCCGTTATTATTATTGAGTATACGTTTAAAAATTTTATGAGTTTTATCAAGAATGAGTAAACAAATACACATTCTTTCAAGTTATGTTCACAACTTTTTTTTTGCGCACGGAAAAAATACATATATTATGTATTCTTAAAAAAACAATTTTAAAATATATATATTATATAAATATTCCGCCGCACGCACACACACCCACATACATACATACATATATATATACATATATATGGTCTATTTCACGTCAAGTGGTACGATGAAAATTTTAAATCACTCCAAATTTTGTGAACAGACTGGAAATATCTTCCAGAAGATAGAAAAAAAATTTTAGGTGTTAAAAATAATTTGCCTAAGAGTTATTCCACCATGAAAAATGGAAATTTTTCAATTTTTTAGAGAATTTACTCTTTTCAAAGCCATTTATCTCAAAATCTATTGATTTTTTTAAAAATACATTATAAACAACTTTTGTTCAAAATAATTTTTAGAACTTATCTACTTGGGTTACAATTCTTAATTTTAAAATCTCGAAGAGATAGGACACTCGAAAATATTTAATATAAAAAAAAGGCGACCACGCCACAAACGATTTTGATCTAACACCGCTCAGAAGATCACATTTTTGGAGAGCTTTCGAATGGCTGTGGTTAGATTATTGGCCAAGACTGCTGGTGTAAGTTATACGCCATAAACCTCATAAAATCACTAATTTTCATGTATTTTAGGGCATAACTTACACCAGCGGTATGTAACATATATATGACATATATATATAACATATATATATGACATATATATATAACATATATATATAACATATGTATATAACATATATATATGACATATATATATATAAAACATATATATATATGTTGAATCCTGAATTCTTAGACACGGCGGCGGCGGCGGCGGCGGCGGCGGCGGCGAAATATTTATATATTATAGAGAGATATATATATATATATGGGTGGTTCTCTGTGACATCGAAAATGAAAAAAATAAATATTGCTATAACTGTGGGAATATGTTTTAGAGGTATCCAGTAGTTCGCCTGAATTTTTTCAGATTTTTTCTGGGCCATTATTTTAAGTTACAGAGGGTCAAAGTTGACATTTTAGCACTTTTTTGCAATATATGCCCATTTTCATGAATTTTTAGCTCCCAGGGGATGCATTTTTCACTAAAAACATGAGTATGACTTTTTTTGTAAAATTTTCCGAACTTTTCATTAAAAATACTTTTAAAGACATAAATGTATGCTGTCACACTCTTGTAAGCCATTTAAACCTTAAATAGTGAAAATCAGCAATTCTGCTCCGGGCTCTGGTAACCTAATACTGTCTAAAAGATGTCTTTTTATAGTCAGAAACTGCCTAAAAATTTCCAGAGTGGGTCTAAATCATTAAGATCACTTATGGTCAAAATCTCCGGGAAAAGTGCCCGAAATATTAATAGAAATGTATATTTGTTGCCTTATAACGATGAATCTATTAGCATGATCATTGCAAAAAAATTTGTACACTTACCTTGGAGTGGTAGAAAAGTATCTTTACTTGTTTCAGTATCCATCTAATTCCCTGTAAGCTGCTAAAAATACAAATATTATTATACAAATGTAAAAAATTAATTTTTAAACATTTATAATGTTGAATTTTTAGTTTTACATCCCTTACAAGAATTATAATACTAATCTGAAGGATTACTATAAATATATAAACACCATTATTACAATAACTGAATATACGTATTTAATACAAAAGATATATAAAGAAATCGGATATATAATTATAATGAATAATATGATAACGTGACAGTGACAAGTTTGTGAAATCTAAACAATGTATTGCTGAATAATAATAATAATAATGTTGATACTTTTATAGTAATCCTTCAGATTAGTTTTATAATTCTTGTAAGGGATGTAAAACTAAAAATCCAGCATTATAAATGTTTAAAAAATAATTTTTTATAATTTAAGAATAATATTTGTATTTTTAGCAGCTTACAGGGGATTAGATGGATACTGAAACAAGTGAAGATAGTTTTCTACCATTCCAAGGTAAGTGCATAAATTTTTTTGCAATGATCATGCTAATAGATTCATCGTTATAAGGCAACAAATATACATTTCTATTAATATTTCGGGCACTTTTCCCGGAGATTTTGACCATAAGTGATCTTAATGATTTAGACCCACTTTGGAAATTTTTAGGTAGTTTCTGACTATAAAAAGACATCTTTTAGACAGTATTAGGTTACCAGAGTCCGGAGCAGAATTGCTGATTTCCACTATTTAAGGTTTAAATGGCTTACAAGAGTGTGACAGCGTACATTTATGTCTTTAAAAGTATTTTTAATGAAAAGTTCGGAAAATTTTACAAAAAAAGTCATACTTATGTTTTTAGTGAAAAATGCATCCCCTGGGAGCTAAAAATTCATGAAAATGGGCATATATTGCAAAAAAGTGCTAAAATGTCAACTTTGACTCTCGGTAACTTAAAATAATGGCCCAGAAAAAATCTGAAAAAATTCAGGAGAACTACTGGATACCTCTAAAACATATTCCCACAGTTATAGCAATATTTATTTTTTTCATCTTCGATGTCACAGAGAACCACATATATATATATATACATATATATATAATCATCATACAAACCAAATGAATCCGCACTTGATTGGGAGATGATTAATTAATATTAAAAATAATATAATTAGTAAAAAATAAGAAGAATCTTTTATATTTGATTCATACAAACCAATTCTCGGTGTAATATTCTCACTTACCTAAATAATAAACGTAATTTAGTACTTAATGCTGCATGCTTTTAAAAATACCTTAGTAGAAACCTATTGTAGAATAATTTACATTTTTATGTATAAAATAATTCTGCATCAATGCATGGACAAAATAGTTTGTTTTAAAAGTATAACATATGATATTTTAAATACATAACGTTATTTTAATTCGATGTCAGCTGCTTTTTTTGCCAATATATACTATAAAAATAAATAAAAATATTAAATAATTATATTTTAATCTACATGCAGACGAAACAGATCAGTCGGAAGAGATGGTAGAGAGGTACGCAATGCGACACATTTCAGGCTTAAAATTTGTATTTTATAAGATTAAATAAAAAAATTCTTTAATTTTTTGTGTTTTTTTTGTTATCCTTTCGACTCTGTTATATTTATCTCCTGGTAACTCCTCCATAAAATCCTTGGTATTTTCGCAATCTTCCAAAATATGTTAGGTGTGCCTAAATCTTTATTACATAACTTACAAATCCTATCCTCCATTTTTCTCCAGTATTTATTCGTTACATCCATCTTTCCACACTATTATATAAATATATAAATATATATACGTATATATGAATCATTCCAAGTAAATGCAGCTTAACGCAATCATTATTTTCAACACGTTAATAATTTCATAATTTCTTTATGATTTATTTACTTAGCTACTGCATAATTACATAATATATAATACTAGTATTTATATCAAGGTGCATCTAGTAACATGAATTTTCTCTCATGCGATTTTATGATATAAACATAGACCAAAGAAATTTGCTTAACCAGCGCACAAATTTGAATTTAGTGCGTAAATTTAGTCAAGTTGGAAAGTTTTCTTGTCGCGACAGACCCCCTCCCAAACTCGCGCGAACAGACCTTTCTAGCGGCCCTGGCACAATGACACCCTGGCGCGCTGACACTGACTCTTTAAAATAAAAAAAATATAAATATGCAAATAATTTGACAAACAATTTAATTACAATCTATTCCTTAATTTGGAGGCAAAAAATTAAGAAAATAAAGAGATTTTCCGTCAGCAGAAATAATGATTAAGTGACAAACACTTAATAAAAAAAAAATTAATAATAGCGATAAATAGAAATATAACACCGAAATCACGATATATCTCAGCACTAATGCAAGTCAAAATCGTATCGATAGCAACAGAAAATTTATTAACTTTGACTTATCTGACTAACAGACAATGTCAAAACTAATAGTAATAATTATTATTATTAGTACACACAAAAAGTAATTATTATTAAATATATCTATATCTTTCTCTCTCTCTCACTCTCTCACTCTCGTTACTCTTACGCCGCGCGAGTATATCGACGGCTAGTTGGGATTTTCTTTCTCTCTCCCACTAGCGGACTCATGCTCACTCGGCACTACGCAACTCCTCGTCACAATTTCTCTTTCTCTCTCTCTCTCTCTCTCATGTACTATTTCTCTCTCTCTCTCTCTTGCAACGCAAGCGTAATGCACAAGTTGCAACGCAAGCGTAATGCACTCTACAGACGTTACACACGTACACGGGACCCAAAAATACTTGACGAGTTTTTTCATATTAGGAGACACACAGACGAAAGAACTGAGACTATTAAAACGGAGTATTTTCAAAATCGTATATCTCAGGCTCTCGACAAAGACAAAGACAATGTTTGGAAAGAGTTGTGAAATTTGGGTTTCCTTCCTAAGCAGGTGGTTGACTTAAATGGTTTTGCACTTGAGGACTTGAATGGGCAGTTTGCTGATGTGTCGGTCTCCCCTCTGGAGGATGATGCGAACCGCCATGTTATTATTCATCAGGCTACTGATGAAAGGTTTTCTTTTAAAGCAAACAACATAAGTGATGTTATTTTGGCAATTTCGCATTTCTCCTCTCAAGCTTGTGGAGCCGATGGCATACCGCAGAGTGTTATAGTCAGGTCCTTACCTGTTATTGGTAATTTTCTGGTCACAATATTTAACTCCTCTTTTTCGACAGGCATTTTCCCAGACCTATGGCAGAAGGCTCATATTATTCCCTTGAAAAAGTGCAAAATACCATCATCGCCTTCTGATTTCAGACCAATTGCACTATTATCTTTCTTATCTAAGGTTCTGGAGAAGATTGCCTTGAATCAGTTACAGGAGTTCCTACAGTCACGCTCGCTTATGGACCCAATGCAAACGGGTTTCAGACAATACCACTCGACGGAAACTGCATTGCTTAAGTTGACGGAGGACATTCGTGCAGGCATAGACAAAAAGCTTGTAACAATGCTCTTGCTGTTCGACTTTAGCAAGGCGTTTGACACAATATCTCCTACCCGCTTACTTGACCGCTTAAGACAAATGGGGTTCTCTAGGTCAACCTTATTGTGGCTAAATTCTTATTTTTCGTCTCGTAGGCGGGCAGTTGTTTTATCGGGCAGTACATCCTCTTGGATAGCAACAAACCTTGGAGTGCCACAGGGGTCAATCCTGGGACCCCTACTCTTCTGCCTATACATTAACGACTTACGAGACGTACTTATTCCAGCAGGTGTCCAGCATGTTTTGTATGCAGATGATCTGCAGATTTACTTGCAAGTTCCATACTCTGATCTGGGTGGGGGAATGGCGGGGCTTCGGAGAGCCGCCATAGCAGTGCAAGATTGGGCTGTGCACGCCTCACTGAAGCTCAATGCTTTAAAGACCCAAGCTATTTTATTTGGATGTCGAAAATTCTGCTCGGACTTTTATAATGATGATCATGGTATCGAGCTGAGTGATGGGGTGTACATCCCGTTTGTACAGAGGGTCCTGAGTCTTGGTGTGGTTCTGGACTCACAGCTGTCTTGGAAGCTGCACGTGGATAACATTACAAAAAATGTAAATAGAGTCCTCTATAGTCTGCGATTTTTCAGCAGATACACTACTCAGGCTCTCAGAAAGCGGCTTGCTGAGGCGCTGTTGTTTCCTCGCACAGACTATTGTTCAGTAGTTATGCTGGATGCTTCGTAGGAGACCCGTGACCGCCTACAGATCTTACAAAATACATTTGTGCGTTACGTCTGTGGTATTAGGAGGGATGATCACGTGACGCCCCACAGATATTCTTTGGGATGGCTGCGCACAGATTCTAGGAGACAATATTTTATGGCGGTACTTATGTACAAAATTGTGCGTATGCGTGTTCCGGCGTACCTGGAAAGTCTCTTTTCTAGGTGTGGTCCCAGGAATTCTGGAAGGGGGGTCACAAGGGAACTCAAAGTAGTACCTCTTCCCAGCCTACTATTCAGCGCTCGGATATAGAAAACTCTTCTTGGTCACTGATTATTAAAGCATCGTCACCCACAGTACGTGATCTTATTCTATCCAAATCTGCAGCACTTAAAAATCATACAACTCAAACTATCTTCGGTTACGGAGGATCGCGCAAAATTTACTTATCTCCTATATGGCCCCAGAATATTTATGTGCTAGAGAAACAAGCTAGGATAATTGCTAAAAACAAAGGGTATATGCGACCAGTTGTTCGAAATCTAACGGTGTGTATGCGAAAATCAGTTCGCTCGCCTCTCATCCCTATCAGAGATATAAATGAGCTGAATGCTCTACCCGCAATTCACACTCGCTCTAGTGTAACTCCAATATCGACTAATTATAACAATCAACAATGAGATTTTACCGAACGGACGGGTTCTTTAGAGCAGATTAACGATAAATATCTATCTATCGGTCACATTAATGTCAATAGGCTTAAGACTAACTTTAGTTTAATTGAAGCACACTGTTGTAGCAATTTTTATGACATAATTGCTGTTTCGGAAACTTTTCTTAAGTCAGAGGATAATAATGCAATTGTTTCACTTGATGGTTTCACTCTTTATCGGCTAGACAGAATGGGGAAAGATGGGGGAGGAGTTGGGGTTTATGTTAGAAATTCTTACCAAGTCAAGATCCTAAGACAGTCCAACGAGGAATTTGATAATACCCCAGAATACCTTGTCCTCGAAATTACTGCTGCTAATAGTAATACAAAAATATTATTCTCTGTTCTCTATCGAAGACCGAAAGCACCATACCCCACTGAATATTTTAATGAACTTTTGGATATCATTTCATCATATGATCACTGTATCATTACAGGCGATTTTAATATTAATATGGCTACTGTTAATACCGAGTCCAAGTTTCTTTCTAATATTCTTGAATCCACCTCTCTCTCAGTTGTGCCTTCTGAACCAACTCATCATGCGATGTCTAGCACCGATGGATCGATTTCACATACATGGCTTGATTTATTTATTGTTAATGATCTAAATAAAGTAGTTGTTTATCAAAAGTCACAGACTCCCTTTAGTGCTGGACATGATTTTATTGAAATCAAATATAGAATTTTTAAATTAACCCAGCCGCCTAAAACTTTCTCTTATAGAGATTTCACAAATTTCGATCTTTAGCTATTCCGGGAACTTTTTGAGACTAGGATCAATACTAATACCCCTGTCCGTTCGACATCATCAAATAATTGTAATACTACACACCTTTTTGTAAATAGTTCTTCTAGTACTAATAATTTTCGCAATATAGATTTAAATAAGGAAATAAGTAAATTGAATGGTGCAATTTTACAGTCTTTCGAGGTTCTGTGTCCTTTAAGAACTGCATTGATCAAACCCAAGCACAAACCCTGGATTTCTCATGATTTTCGTATATTGCTGCGTGCTCGAGATAAGGCGTACAAGGTGGCCTGTCGTACACAATTACCCGTGTGTATCAATCATTATAGGAATCTGCGTAGAATAGTAAGCAATAAACTTGATACTGCAAAAAATTGCTATCTTGATTCGCGACTGAATAATGCTCCCGATGCACGTACTAAGTGGAGGGAACTAAGTAAAATTGGATTGACTAAACTTAAGCATCTTTCTCCGTTATTATATTTTTCATCTTCCCAATTAAACCAGCACTATGCATCTATATCCGTAGATAATTTAACGCATGAATCAAACTTAGATGATGTTTTCAATGGTCCAAACAATCCAGATTTTGATAATGTTTTTAGCTTTAATGTTATTACAAACGAGCATTTGGAGTGGGCGATTAAGGTAAAAACATCAAAAGCCGTAGGTCATGATGGAATTACAGTTTCAATGATCAATTACTCTCTTCCCGTGATACTACCATTTTTGTTAAACTTATTCAACGATTCGCTTGAAACTGGAAGCTTCCCTGACGAATGGAAAAAAGCAATTTTACTGCCACTATCCAAAGTTAAAAATCCTCAGTCTCCCTCTGACACGAGACCAACAGCATTATTACCTGTTATTTCCAAACTTATTGAGAGAATTGTGCATCGTCAACTATCTAATCATCTTGAGCGTAATGGTATTTTGAATCAACGTCAAGCAGGTTTTCGCACTGCCCACAGTACTCAAACGGCTATCTTAGGTGTACACGATGATATTAGAGAGGCTATTGACAAGAGGATGGTCACTATATTAATTATGTTTGATTTTTCCAAAGCATTTGATACAGTACCGTATAAACGGCTCTTATTGAAGCTTCGTAGCCTAAACTGTTCTGCTACCGTAATTCGTTGGTTTCACAGTTACATTACAAATAGATACCATGCAGTTAGTGACGATGATGGGAATACTTCCGATTGGTTATATACGCGGGCGGGTGTGCCACAGGGTAGCGTTTTGGGTCCACTATTATTCTCTATTTTTATTAATGATCTACCTTGTGCGCTTCAATTCTCCAAATATATGATATTTGCGGATGATACCCAAATATATTTACATTGTTATCCCCGTGATATATCTGAGGGTATCTATAAAATCCAACGGGACGCTAATGCAATAGCCGATTGGGCATTAACAAATAGGCTGAAGCTAAACTCTCTAAAAACTAAAGTTTTGCTATTGGGTAGTCGGCAATATACATCCGCCCTCACGAATACCTCTTTGAACAAAATTGTCCTTTCGGGTACTCCATTAGATTATTCTAATGAAGTGTTAAATCTTGGCTTATGGATTACCCCAAATTTAGATTGGGACAAACACACAAGACATCTTGCCCGCAAAATTCATGGGACTCTTCACTCTCTTAGATTTTATAAAAAATCTCTTTCCAAAGATCTTAGGAAAAATTTAATTGAAAGTCTCATTTTTCCACACTTTGATTATATGTGTGTAGCGTACCATGATCTTGATAATACACGTCAACTTTATGTTCAACGGCTGCTGAACGCTTGTGTACGTTTTGTTTTTGGAAATATCTCTAGGAGGTCGCATATTAGGCCATACAGACTAAAGTTAGGTTGGCTTTCTGCTAATCGTCGTAGAGAGTATTTTATAGCTGCACTCACTTTTTCTATTATTGCAAGAAAAACGCCTAATTATTTGTATCATCGCTTTATTCTAGTCAACGATCAAACATACCGCAGGTCTGCGCGTCTCAAACCGCAGACACTAACATATCCCGCACCGCGTACTGAGGCTTGGAATAAATCTTTTTTTGTCACTGCATCTTCTATTATGAACACATTATCTCCACCCGAATTCCTTGAACAAAATATTACTAGTTTTAAGACAGATTTATTTACATTATTGCTTGATAGAGATAAGAGCGAATGGGAAAACAGAAAACTACGTGAGAATATTGTAATTTCTGATTAATCCGAAAATCATGTATTGTGAACCTTATCTTATGCGAATTATTATACTCCTAATATTAATTATACTTAATTATTATTATATTACATACGATGTTACTGCTTGCTACTTACGAACTGTAATTCTAAGTACTTTATATTTAGTTATTTTCTTTTGCGTTTTTGTAACTATTACTTTTAAGTTGAATTGTAATTGTCAGTCATACCAACCAGATAGGGTTATACCCCAAGGTTGCAATAAAATTATCTATCTATCTATCTATCTATCTCTCTCTCTCTCTCTCTCTGGCGCGGTGAGTACTAAGAGATCTGTTTTACTTCTCCGTACTGTTTCTATAATTTTTTGTACTCACGCGACCAACTTGAGTTTTAGTGCAAAGCATATTGGACGTCCGCTGTCTACAGTTTGTACCTATTAAATTAGATGCATCTATACTGTAGACAGTTGTCTGCAAATTAAGAAATTAAGTTGCAATAATCTTGGAGGTTAGCTGGAGAAATCTGCGAGCGGCAAAAATCGGGCGGCAGTTTCACACACGGAGTCTATACCAACGTTGCGAAATTCATCGTACGGACATGGCAACACCGCGAGGATGTTTTGTTTGCGGAGTACGACTAACGCGCAAGGACTACACAGCGGTGTGTAATCTCTGTAATAACATTACTCATACTAACTGTTTCGAGGTCGTGCCGGGCTCGTCCGAGCGTCGCTGTTGTAACCTTGCGAAAACGCGATCGAAGGTACTAGTTACAGCTTCGAATGACATGAGGGCGCCACCGCCTGGGTTACCGCGCCAGTCTGTCGCGACCGACAGTGCCGCGTCGGCGACCACGCCTACCCCTACCACGTCTCACGCTAAGAGAGTAGCCTCGCCTCCGTCGCCATCAATGTCGCAGGTTGCGAAGCAACCTCGCAGCGCTCCGCCCACTGTGCCCAATCAGGCGGCACACGACGCACCAAGCGACTCCGTAACAATGGCAGTCGATTTACCACCGTGGTTGGACGCATTTACTCAGAGTTTGCGGGAATGCTTGCGTAGCGATATAAAATCAGTGCTGGATGTCGTAAATCGTGTCGAGGGCAAAGTTGACGAGGTAAAGACGAAAATTAAAGATTTAAAAACGAAGGTAAATGAGATCGAGAAAGAAATGGATGCGAAGTTTACGGCTATTGATACGAGTATAGATAAACTAGAAGACCGGGTCAGCAGCTTAGAAAAAAACAATAAAGATGAAATTGCAGTGTCCAAACCTCCATCAAAAGACACATGCGAGCTGCTTATTACCGGGCTGCCCAAGGATACGAAAAAAACGGAGAACGAACTTATAATTGATTTATTTGGTGTGCTGAAACTGCCGAATCTAAGCAGTCAAGTAATTGATTTTCGTCCTTGGACTCCGCGATTAAAACTAAACCCAGCGGGCTCTCCTACGGCACCGATGCTCACTCAAGGCTTGGTGGTTAAAATGTCATCAGTAATATCCAGAGATACGGTTATTGAAAAGACTCGACTCCTGAAGGGACAAAAGGCGCGGAATATTTTCGGTGAAGGTGGAGAAAATGCTCTATTTGTCAGGCCCCTTTGGCCGAAGCCCGTTTTTGAGCTATGGCAAGCGGCCATATGTAAATCGAGAGAGCTGGGCTATGCGAGGCTCATAGTTTTAGATTTAATAGTTTTTATGCGTGAGGTGAGGGATGGACCGTTGATGCGTATAAGTTCGGAAGCAGATCTTATTAACTTCCCTCCTCTCTCTCCAACTCACACCAAGTGAGATGGGGCTGGTCGGGCCAAATCATCGAAACCATCAAAATCATCGAAGTCACTTTCCATTTTTCACTCTAATATAAATCGTTTAAAAACACATTTTGCATCTATCGAAGCATTAGTTCATCCAGCCTCTCATGATGTCATCGCGATTACCGAAACCTTCCTTACAAGTCACGATTCTTCGGAAATTATTAAACTGCCGGGCTACGCATTGTATCGATTGGATCGTGAGGGTAAGGAGGGGGGAGGTGTTGCGGCATATGTGCGTGAGGATTTTGGGGTAAAAATCATCGCGCACTCTGAACCTATCTTTTCGAATGCTCCGGAGTATCTGGTGCTATGTTTGACAGGTAAAACGGTTTCAATGGTTCTAGCAATTGTTTACCGTAGGCCTTCGGCCGCTTATCCCACGGAATTTTTTGAGGTATTATCAGACATACTACCACGATACAAATATGTCATGGTCACTGGGGATTTCAACATTGACATGAATTCTACCAGTGCCATGGCAAGCAGGTTTAGAGCAAATCTGATGGCTCTGGGACTTTCACTCATCCAGTCAGAGCCAACGCATCACGCGATGACATCAAGTGGGCCATCTCACACGTGGTTAGATCTCTTCCTCATTCGTGAACCAGTACCTGAACATGAATACATTAAGACGTCGGCTCCTTTCGTAGCTGGACATGATGCCATCAGTATTTCTATTCGGATTGAAAATGAGCAGCCTCAAGTGAAGGTAATTGGTAAACGAAATTTGGAAGGGGTCAACCTTCATAATCTCGCAACTACATTCGAATCATGTATAACCTCCTCTTCCTCATTGAAATCGTTCCCCCATCCTTGGCCTGACCAGTCTGATCTCATGGATATTTCTCCGATTAATCATCACCTTAGTCAGTATTCACATCAAGTTCATTCATCTCATAATATTCATAGCACCATTTCATCTACATTATCATCTTTATGCAACTCAATTTTAACAACTTTTGACCTGTTAGCGCCTGTAACTTTTCGCACCATCAAAACAAACCACAAACCCTGGATTTCTCGGGAAATCAAAGAAATTATTAAAGCCAAAAATGCAGCTTTTAATAGATTTCGTGCTTCAGGTTCTGTTGACGATTATACCATATATAAGGGTCTTAGAAATCAGGTTTCAAACACAGTCAACACAAGTAAGTTCCACTTTCTGGCAAAGAAACTCAATAGCACGAAAGACCCAAAGAAATCGTGGAAATGTCTAAAGAATATGGGCCTCAGTACTAAGACAAACCCATCACCGCTTAAATTATTCTCACCTCATCAGCTAAATTGTCACTATGCTTCAGTTTCAAATCATATCCAACCACTTTCCGTACAATCATTCTCAACCATAATATGTAACTCTTGTCCTACATCACCCTCATCTCCCTCTTTTTTTTATTTTTCTGTTATAACCGCGAAAGAAATTCAGCTTGCAATTCGGGGAGCGTCCTCAAGGGCAGTGGGGATTGATGGCATATCTGTTGAAATGATTAAGTTGTTAGAGCCTCAATTAACACTGCACCTTGTTGATCTCTTTAATAATATGCTCTCAGTTGGCTATTTTCCGGAGAGCTGGAAAAGGGTATCATTGTTCCCATTGGCGAAGTCAAGCAGGGTAGAATCGTGTTCAGGTACAAGACCGATTGCTAAACTCTGCGAACTCTCGAAAATCTTGGAGAGACTTATACATAATCAGTTGTCTGAATATCTTGTGAAAAATCATATTCTCGTGGACAGACAAGCAGGTTTTCGCAGGGGGCACAGTACCCAGACAGCACTCCTGGGTGTCCTGGATGACGTTAGAAGAGCCATTGATGCTAGATAGATCACGATTCTCGTCCTGTTTGACTTCTCTAAGGCATTTGATACTGTGCCTCATGGTAAACTTATGCAAAAACTGTGTGAGATTGGATGCTCTGACAACACATTGAGTTGGTTTTATCGGTATCTTGTAGGTCGCATGCATGCAGTGGAGAGTGAGACGGGCGTGTTATCAGACTGGCTTGAGATAAATGCGGGAGTGCCTCAGGGCAGTGTTCTTGGCCCGATACTCTTTTCCATATATATCAATGATTTGCCTAAAGTTCTTTCTCACAGCAATTATATGCTGTTTGCCGATGACGCCCAGGTCTACCATTCGTTTTTTCCGTCAGAATTAGAAGCAGGGGTACAACGTATCACGCAAGATGCAAATGCGATAGCCCTATGAGCTCATACGAACGGATTAAAGCTAAATGTAAAAAAGACGAAGGTTATGATTCTGGGCAGTCAGGCTTTTTTACCGCGTATCGACTTGAACACTGCCCCGAAGGTAGGGTTGGGAGCGGATCTCTTAAATTATGAATGCGAGGTTAAATCGCTTGGGGTCATGATCTCTCCCTCTCTGGATTGGTCAAAGCAAGTACTAACTATCTCGGGTCGCGTACATGGGGTTTTGCACTCATTGCGATATTATAAAAAGACGTTGTCTCGAGGTCTTAGGAAAAGTCCGGTTGAGGCTCTGATTTTTCCGCATTTTGACTATGCGTGTGCGGTGTTTAACGATGTTGACCAGACCAGAAATCTGCAACTACAAAGACTGCTAAATGCTTGTGTCCGATTCGTGTGGGGGGACATAGCAAGGAGGGAACATGTAACTCCTTATAGGTTAAGTCTCAGGTGGTTATCAGTTGAGTCCAGACGCTCATACCTCATTGGCTCACTTGCATACAATATCATTGCCCATAACTCACCCACATATCTGGCAAATCATTTTATAAAAATAAATACCCTCTCTCATAATCCTCGCACCTCTACTCGTCATCCTTCAAAATTGCTACATTATCTTCCCTCTCATACAGAGTCTTTGAATAAGTCTTTTGTCATCACCGCATCTAAAATCATCAACGAATTTCTTACATTTTTATTCGACACTTCATCTATCACTCATTTCAAAAATACACTATTCGATCACCTGTTTGGATTTGATACAACTGCCTGGGAAAATAGAGTGCGAAATGAGGGCTTAACACCTCCTCAGATCCCTCACCTCAATCTAGACTAACTCTTACAAATGTTTTTTACTGCGTATTTTTATTGATGTGTAACTTTTATATTTGTACTTAAATTATCTATTTATTATTGTATATGTTATATTTTATTACTGGGCAAATGCGCAATATGCTTAAAATCAGCTAAACTGATATTGTTATATAACTGTTATTATTATTGTATTGTTTTATATTTTTATTTTTATACACCCTATTGTTCTTTTATTATTTTATTATTATTGTAATTAAAATCAAAATGTATTTATATTTTAGTGCCTACGGGGTCTCAACCCCAAGGCCAAATAAAATTCAATCAATTAATCAATCTCTCTCTCTCTCTCTCTCTCTCTCTCTCTCTCTCTCTCTCTCACACACACGAATACGATATACAGCCAGGGATACCCGCACGTTCCTACTCTAACGCGAAACCGAACACTTCAAATTTTGCTCTCTCTCTCTCTCTCTCACACATACGATTCAATTGTAAAGGCATGCGTTCATGCCACCACCAATATATGTATTCTCTCTCACTCTCTCACTCACACGCTACTTGCAAAGCAAATTTTTTTAAAAAAATAACATCTCGCTGTTTCTTATATAAGTACAGGTAAACCTGCACATAGAAGAAAAGAAACATTCACCGATCCGAAAATTTCTCGACACACAGGGTGTGGTACAGCTACTGTCCTGTCACGGTTGCCATTTGTAACGTGGTATTTCGTCCTAATACCACGCACAATTTATTTATTATTTTAACCAGGGCCGACGGCCCAGAAGAACACGTCTTTGTCGTCGCCGTGGGTTAACGAATTAACCCGTTGGGACACGCTAGCGGAGATTGGACGATCTCCTACGTACCGACACGTGGTGGAAAAATCGAGAATCAGAAGGGAGATTGCGGATTGATTTATTATATAAAATGATACGCGAGCGTTCTATTCGAAATAAATAAATAAGCATTTATTCACTGGGATTAATTACACGGAGATAATTAATTAATAAACGGGGCGTTCTCCCCGTAAACACGGCAAACTGGGGCTGCCCCCGTACTCGCCCCGTGCAACACCTGCTCGGTTTCCGTAGCTCCGGTGTGCTACCGAACAAACATACACACTCTCACTCAACACACACTAAAGTGTGCCGACTGACGTCGGGTACTTACCGGGCTAGCTGGTCCATAGACCCTGGTGGGAATCGACGCCCTGACGTCTCCTGGCCGGTGGGATCGGCCCGGCTTCCCGTCACCCTCGAAGGTGGTCTGCAGGTGCATGCCTGATACCGCGGCGATTCGCCTACCTCGAGGAATACTCGACTTACTTACTACGGTACTTCCCGTGGCGCAAATTGCAAACGTGACGAGGTGTCTAAAATGATGCTGTCGCGGTCAAGACCAGCATCGTACTGAGCTTTTCAGGAATTGTCGCATTCCCGAAAAGTATCTAACAAACACATACAATAACATATACTGTATGGATCCTCACACACATCCTCGTTCGTAGACATAAACATGCGATTTTCGTGGCCTTGGAAAGGTAACGCACGAAACAATAACAAAGTGTGAGTTTCTAATGCCTTTACAATTTAACACAGGATTAAATATATTGATTTCTGTTTTATTATTATTAGTTTAATTGCTACGACGTCTCGTCGCAAACAAAATTACGATAGGTTACTGCATCAAACGTCGTGCGATTACAGCTAACATAAATGAAATCGCCACCATTTCGGAAGAGATGACCGAAGTTGATCGGCGATCGCGCGAAATGAATAGACAAATGGGTTAATACGTTGTACGTCTTGACGACTACCAACATCAATTAAGGAATATTCGCCAAATAAATCCAAATCCAGTACAAATGCAACAAATTCCTCCGATATCACCTATCCGAGAACTTTCTCAACCGGTACCACAACGTGAAAATGCGTTTGCAAAAATTAAATATAAGATACCAACGTTTTTCTCCGCTACTTACGAAAGACTAATGCGGTACATTCGGAATCTGTTAGCGTATATTGAAATGTTCGACGTTGATGAACGTACCGCTCACTTTATAATTGAACAATCATTAAAGGGCCCAGCTTAGGATTGGTGGGAGCACGTTGAGCCGCAAATAAATACGATTAACGATTTTCGCATGAGATTTTTAGATCGATACTGGAATGAAAACGTTCAGGAGCAAATCCGTCACGAATTAGAATTCGGTTTTTATACTGCCCGTGAAAATCTAAGTAGAAGTGAATATGTGTATCGATTATGTAATAACGTTATTATATTGGATGACGCGCCCGCAGGAAGAACAATTATTCGTCGACTGGCGCGCCACTTTGACGAACACATTCAACTAACAACTATTGTACAGCATATAGTTCGCATTACAGATTTTGTTGCTCTTCTAGATGAATTAGATCAAGCAGGTCAATTAAACGCGAGGAGAAACATACATGACAATTCACGTTTTCGCGATCGTAGAAGCAATTCACCTAATCGCAATGCGCAACCAAGCAACCTTCGCGAAAATAATTTTAGATCGGCCACCCCGCTATCGAATTTCGAATTTGTACGATAATCGTGAGAATAACAGCACACTTGCACATAGAAATGACCCTTATCAGCAAAATTCTAACTCAAATAATTCGGGTAATTAAAATTATGGTCATAATCAAAATCGCGGTAATAACTCGAATTAACCACAAATCAATGATTTAAATCTAGACGTAATTGAAGAAGATGATTCAGGAATCGTCGTAGAAAAAGAATTTTAACCAACGGAAATAATACCTTCAACGTATCAAATGAAACAGGTAATGAAGATGAAATCATGAACGATACGTCAGATTGTGACGTCGACTCCGTCATTTGATGCTGTGATAGTCCGCCAATAATAAGCGTCGATAATCATGCGCTGGAAAATGCCATCGAGGAACTCCAATCAAAAAAATGCGAATCCGATTTAAGAGTTCAACGGGTTAACTCATCGTGTTATGAAGTAAATTCCGTATTTGATAACTGTCGAAACTTTCTGTTAGAAGACAATGAAAAAGATAGCCAACAGACATCTGTAAAATGCCCCGAAATCAATTTAAAAATCGAAGGAATTGAAACTACGGCATTAATCGAAACAGGTAGTAAAATAACCTGTATATCGGGTGAATTCTACGATAATAATATTGATAAGTTTAAAAAAATGCCTTAAGTTACCGATTGTAGGATTGCAAGCTGTAGGTTTCACAGGCGAGAAATCCGTAAATTTAAAAAAGCAATCTTGAGCGCATGTAGAAATCGGTTCGCTCGCAACTGAAATTAATTTTATGATTATTCTGCATCTTCTACGACAATGTATTATCGGTATTGACGCGCAACATCTTCTTAAGGTCGTTATTGATACGAATAAATTTATTGTTCACTTTCCTCATCCCTCTAATTCAGGTAATAGTATAAATTATATAGATCCGTGTGAGATAAAAGGAAACGAGGTGTGTGTTCAGGAAGTTGAATATGACGATAAATTTATTGACTATGATACCCAAAATGATTCACCCTCAAATGAAATAGAGTTAACAATAAAAGAAGTCGATAAAAAGGTAGCTGAGACTCCTAATTTAACACGAAATCAAGCTGCATCGCTTCATAATTTAATTTCAGATTTTAAAGAAATATTCCGAAAATTACCGGGACGTATAATTAATTTTGAATATACGTAAAGAATCGATAATCTTGAACCCTTCTGTTCAAAAATATATCCGGTAGCCATAAATCTCTTAGATAAAGTTATCAAGAGATCGAGCGAATACTGAAATTTGATATTATTGAAAGATCGGTTAGTCAATATATAAATCCGATTTTGTGCACCAAAGAAAAACATATCATTACAACGTTGTACCGTTTGGACTAAAGGTTAGTGGAGCAGCATTAAAGCGTGCGATCAAACAAATTGTTTCATTTAAATGTATTTTAAATGTATTTTCGATTTTGTTGATGACTGGGTTTGGGTGTCAAAGTCACACAATGAACATTTTGAATCGTTTAAGGAAATTTTTATTCGCGTAAAACGAAATAATTTAACCTTAAATTTTGACAAAATAAAATCTTTTTGCGAAGAATTAAAATTTCTCGGTTACATCGTCACAGCGAAAGGAATCATGATCAATCCAGATAAAACTCGCGCTATAGATAAGTTTCCGGTCCCTTGAAATACTAAACAATTAAAAGGATTTTTAGAATTAATTAACTTTTGCTCTAAATTTTTAAGTGCGCTTGTAGATGAAGTCGCCCCATTGCTTCAACTTTCGAAAAAGGGAACAAGATGGAAGTAGGGGGCAGGCTATCAGTTAGCATTTGAGGAAACTAGAAAACTATTTTCGAAACAAATGATTTTATATCACCCCGTTCGTAAGAAACCGTATATTTTTTACACTGACGCAAGTTCCATAGTGCTAGGATCTGCGTTATGTCAAATCGACGATGAAGGTGTGGAATGTATCGTTAGCTTAGCATTTCGGACATTAAAGGGTGCAGAATTAAATTATTTTACAACGGAAATTGAATTAATGGCGATCGTTTGAATCTTTAGAATATCTTTCAACGTGTAGATTTCTAAGTAGCCGATTGCGTAGAAGGATGTTGGCCATTCAGGATTATGATATTATTTCGCAACATATTCCCGGAAAAAATAACGTGTTAGCCAACGTCTTAAGCAGAGTGACCAGTTGGCGATTTTGTTTCCTTTTCTCTCTCACGTATATTGATGTTTATTAAGCAAGAGCAACAAGGAGAAAAAATCGCCATCTGGCAACCCTGGTCTTAAGTCGTATCCCGATCATCGAAGAGAAATTTACCGTAAGCGAAGCGTTAATTGCCTGTCTACTTGCCGGTAAACCTTCATCGGTCCTTAAAAAAATAATAAAAAATCTACGCGAACAACAAGAGAATGATCCGCGTCTAAACAAAATTATAAAAAATTCAAATAATTATAAATTAGAATCGAGGGGTCTGATTAAGATAAATAAATTCGGGTCAAAATACGTTTTAACTCATTCATGAAACGCACGATTTATATGGGCATATCAGTGCTCTAAAGTGTTATAAAATGATCAGCAAAGATTTCACGTATCCCAAATCAAAGCGTATGATCAGCAAGGCCATAAAATTTTGTGATTCTTGTCAAAGAAATAAAATAAATACAAGATCAAGTATAGCCGAAACACGTCCAATTATCCCAACGGGAGTTGGTGAGCTTGTTTCGATTGATTTTTACGGCCCTTTTGCCAACGTCTCATGAAATACATTTTAGCTGTGATAGACGTTTTATCTAAATATGTCGTCCTATATCCAATTCGTCGCGTAGATATGAAAACTACGATTAAGAAAATATTTAATCATTATATTCCTACGTACGGGAAATCCCTCCGGATCCAGAGTGATCATGGTACGCAATTTACGACAAATCTGTGATTAAATAAACTCAGATCGGAAAATATAAAACTCATCTTTTCATCAATAAAGCACTGAAAAAAAATAAATAAATACACTATTAAAAATGATAAGAATAAGAAGATAATGAAAACAAAAAAGGTTTTTTTCAGGACACAAGGAAGCATGTAGCTACACACAGATACTGACAGCTACATGCAAGGGGGGGATTGGAAGTGAGGTTATAATAACCATAACATTACCATAACTCTCATATACTAGCTTTTTATAAATAAGAAGCACTTCCTCGGGAGTTAGTTATTTAACTAGGAAGCTGTCAGAAATCCCCGCAGCAACGTCGCACTCAGGAAAAGCAGCAGCAAGTGGCCCGATGCACCCCACCTGAACCGACGCCGTGAGAGTGAGTGAGAGTAAAGATCCGAGGTCGGCCGTCCCGTCTACACTTGGATTTGAGAGAACCAGTTAGCCGATAAAGAACATAAATAGAACGATGTTAAATATTTACCTCGTGGACAACATCACCAGGAATACCGCTCTCTCCAAGGGACAGGGTTACCATTTAGGGTTTTTCTGTCCTCTGCGATGTGGGGACATCACTGAGACCACCTGAAAAAGAATATATATATATGGGCTATTTCACGTCAAGTGATACGATGAAAATTTTAAATTGCTCCAAAATTTGAGAACAGACTGGAAATATCTTCCAGAAGATAGAAAAAAAATTTTAGGTGTTAAAAATAATTTGCCTAAGAGTTATTCCACCATGAAAAATGGAAAATTTTCAATTTTTTTAGAAAAATTACTATTTTTAAAGCCATTTATCTCAAAATCTATTCATTTTTTTGAAAAAACATTATCAACAACTTTTGTTTAAAATAATCTTTAGAACTTATCTACCTTGGTTACAATTCTTAATTTTAAAATCTCGAAGAGATAGAACGCCCGGAAATATTGAACATCAAAAAAAGGCGACCACGCCACAATCGATTTTGATCTAACACCGCTCAAAAGATCACATTTTTTGAGAGCTTTCGAATGGCGGTGGTTAGATTATTGGCCAAGACAGCTGGTGAAAGTTATACCTTATAAACCTCATAAAATCACTAATTTTCATGTATTTTAGGGCATAACCTACAACAGCGATCTTGGCCACTAATCTAACTACCGCCATTCGAAAGCTCTCGAAAAATGTGATCTTTTGAGCTGTGTTAGATCAAAATCGATTGTGGCGTGGTCGCCTTTTTTTGATGTTCAATATTTCTGGGCGTTCTATCTCTTCGAGATTTTAAAATTAAGAATTGTAACCAAGGTAGATAAGTTCTAAAGATTATTTTAAACAAAAGTTGTTGATAATGTTTTTTCAAAAAAATGAATAGATTTTGAGATAAATGGCTTTAAAAATAGTAATTTTTCTAAAAAAATTGAAAATTTTCCATTTTTCATGGTGGAATAACTCTTAGGCAAATTATTTTTAACACCTAAAATTTTTTTTCTATCTTCTGGAAGATATTTCCAGTCTGTTCTCAAATTTTGGAGCAATTTAAAATTTTCATCGTATCACTTGACGTGAAATAGCCCATATATATTATTATTATCAATTAGTAATTAAATAAATTATATTAATTGATTATACTTATCCAGTCGTTGCTTATGGTTGATGCGGATGTCCCCTGGTTGACTCTTGATCAGCGTGTCCGGGGTACCCTCGGTGACAGCTACTCCTTGGCACGCTGCATCTGAAAAAGAGAACTATATTAATATATATTTTTGCTAATCAATATAATTATTAGTAAGGACAGGTATTAGGTGGAAATAAATGAGAATGTTATAAGATACTAATAATAGGCAAGAAAGGAGATGTGAGAAGGATGAAAACAAATGGGTTGGTTACTTAATATAATTGGAAAAAAAGGAAGATAATAGAAATTAAATAGTCTAATAATTGAGTAATAAATAGGGATAAAGAACAGGTGAAATTAGGGCTGTTAGGAATAATAAATTAATATAAATAGTTATTATTTAGTCAGAAATAAACAAAGTAAGGAGTGTTGTGTGGTAAGGAGAGAGAGGATTGATAAAAGGGGAGTAAATGTTAGATTAATAAATATAATTAATTATTAAAAATATATAGTTATAAAAACACTTACGATTACACACAGTAATATATACTTCTGATATATCTCACCGTGAACTGCGTCGTCTGGAGAAGCCTTGGAAGGTGCGAGCGCGCACCTCCGTACTCGCACCACTCCGCAGTAGTACTGGGTACTATTCTCGACGGTGGGGATCGCGCACATCCGGGGAAACGGTCGCGAGGCACGTTGTTTACGTGCCGGTCCGCGCTCAGTTGTCGCCATCTTGAATCAATCTGGATTCAAGCGCGTGCACACTGAACATGCGGTCCGCGCTCGTATCGATACGGGGATCGCGCGCATATAGTCTAGGGAATTCGCGCTGTTAACTAGAGAATAATATAGTGATCTATTGAACCAATCAATAGATGACTTTATTAGAGATAAGACTTCCGTATGGGTAAATATACCAGCATATTATGCTATATGACTGTAATTACCTTAGATACGGAAAGTCGAAATACCAGTTGGGACAATGATAACTTATTCAAATTAGTTGTCATTTTTATCTATAGTGGGGTAAATATGGGTAGCTTTATTACACCTGTGACGGATACGGAAGGGTTGGAGAATTATAATATTGCCGGATCCCTCGTAGGTAACGAGAGAGAGAACAGATAGGGATATTAGGAGATTGAGGGAGATAGAAAATCGGGAAAGAAGTCTGGCGTGGTTCGGAAAACGGATCCTCGCCATTCTAATTCTATAGATCTTAGATCATAGTACTGTTTTTCCGGCATTCTACCAAATAAGGAGATATTTCCAGTGTAATTATCAGGAATATTTAGCAAATTTTGAGGAGAATAATCAAATATATAAATAAGGAGGAATAGTTATTCAAAAAATATACATACATATAGATATATCTATCCTAACGGAATAGTCTTGGATATTATTATTATTATTATTATATTTATTATTATATTGATTTTATTACATCGTATTGGTGAGTTATTTTTAATTATTAATATAATAAATGATATTATTAGTGGGGACGATAGGAAGTAATTCAGTGCGCGTTTTATTAATAAATTAAATTATTTATTTAATTAATTTAAAATCAACGTTCTCTCTCTCGTGGTTAGTGGTACCACGGAATCTACTCTTAGATCCCGTAATAAAATATTATAAATCGACATTTTCTTTCGGAGTGTTAATATTCGTTATCGCGGGTTAATAGATATCCGGATCTATTTTATTTGTATTCAAAAGGACTCCCTTAGGGGAGGTCCTCGTTTTTCGATATGTTAAGTGGTTGGTTTGCGAAGAAAATTTTTGTGTGCGATGTGATAAAGAACTATAGTTTCTCCAGAATGTAAATGAATATTTCTGCGCCTTTTTTATTGCCATGAAAAGGGACGGAAGCAATACGTCCGAATCGTCGGCAAAAATAAATTTTGGTTTGTGGAGATCAATAAAGCCTTATTTTTTATTAACGAATAAATTATTATTATTTTTCGATGATGTCTGGGTCCGGAAATAATTTTATTTAAATCACTTTTTTATAGAATTATAAACTAGCATCACACCTCTATTATCTAATGTAAATGAGGTCATACTCTCTGAGTGCAACAAAGAAAAAATACCTCTATCTGGCAACACTGCCGTAGGAAGCAGCAGCCCATACGAAGTCGTCCACTTCGTGTCAGTAAGGCCGCGAGCACTCACTATTCGATGCACGCGAGACGACGGCGGCCGACAGACGACTCAACGCGAGAAGCTGCGCGTGCATGTCGGGCCCGAGCAACGAAGCAGCGAACGAGTCAGAGCTCGATCGAGCTCATCGGGACGTCATTAAGCCAAGATTGGAAAAATACCCAATCGTTCCAGACATTCGTCGCAGACGACGCGATACACAGGGGACGATCTCCATGTGTTAAGGTGGGTGCACGGCCTTGCGCCGAGTACTCCGCGGTTCTCCTTTGCGTAAGTGTGCTTCCCCCTTCTCACCCTTCTTCTCTTTTCCCTCGCGCAGCAAGCCGCCGCAGCGCGTCTATAGCCGAGCATCCTTTTATAAATTCGCCACGACAGTACGTGGCTGGCTCCAAAACCCTTTTAGACTTATAATAAACTATTATTGTTATACTTCTTAAACTATTGTTTATTTCGCCTTTGACGCCACGCCCTAATTCCCAGCGTGACCGATACATTGGCGCCCAACGTGGGTTTCATCATCGGCAACGTGTATGTATAAATTGTCTGTATAAATCAACTGTGTCTATAATAACACATATATTTTAATAATAACTAGCCATATTACCTCGGTCGCTAACGCTCCCTCGGTTGAATCACATTTTTGAGGCTAGACGTTGATTATAAAGTGTAGTCTTAAATTTATTATTAGTTTATAACAAATAAATTTTAAACGATTTTGATACACTTATTTTATTTTATTTTCAAACCAATTTTTTTCATGTGCTTTAAACTATTAATTAAAATTTGTTGTTATATTATTAAAACAAATAAAAATAAATTATAAAATATTTTATTTTAAAAAACGTATACAATTTATTCCTTTTACTCATCATGATATTTAACTATAACATTTTATTTTCGAATGTTGTTGTTAAATATAATACGTATTAAAAGTTTCAAATATTTGATTTTCTAACATTTATATAATTCAAAATTATGTATGGTATAATACGTAAATATTTTAAAATTGATAAAAATATACGTTCCAATATGGCTGCATTAAAAATAAAATAAATAATATAATATGGTATCTCGTATATTCGTATTTATTTTATATATTTTGTAATTTTTTGTATCATTAATATCTAAAAAAAGTTCTAAAATAATATCACTTTTTGCAGACAATGTTATAACGGGCGCGTGTTCCAAAACGCGCGATAGCCCGTAAACTCGGTTGCGTATCCACGTGATTACGCGCGATCGCGCAACGTCGCGAAGGGCCGCGAGACACCGAGTCTCGATCAGACCGTTTCTGGCCGGAACCCGATTAGGTATGCGATCCCGACACGAGCGAGAGTGAGTGAGAGCAAGAGAGAGAGAGAGAGATCAAGTGCGAGATTAGTGTGTGCACGCGTGTTGCCCCACTGCCCGAGCCGAGGGTATTATCCTCGGGACGATACATCGACGCTGCGCCTCTTCCCCGACGCTCGAGGAAGTCCAGCCATCCTCGATACAAGTGAGCGAGGAATTGATCAACTGGCCGGCGCATCCTTGCGCAAAGTAAGTTGCTTTGATTTTCCCGTGGTGCTGAGCTACCCCGTAATAAGCTCAGCACAGTGCAGCGAGCACTGAAAGTATAAGGCGCGATCCGCTACTCGGGACGGTTGCCGATCAACGCGTATTTCCCGCGCACCGCGAACTCGCCGCGCTATGGCGTACGACCCCGAGGTCGACCATATCACCTTTTTCTTGTTGTAGTTTGTAGCGCAACCGAGCGCTAATATTATGTAAATATCACTAATACTTATTTTTGTTCACCTAGAATATACGCTTAGTTTATTAATTATTAAACTCTCGTGTAGTTATTCTTGAGACCCCGTATGCCTATCCTGCTTACCCAGCCGCCTCCGCTGGCGCGTCAAACCTTCTAGTTGGCGTGCATTCTGAGCGGCCGAGCCTCGTGTACTTCAACAGGCACGAGCACCCGGAAAGTATATTCTCTTTCCTCCTGTCCCGAGTGTGACTCGGTTCCGGCGATTCTCCTAGCGGTGGAGAATCGCTATCGTTGTTAGCGGCGCATCACCGGGATATCGTGTTTGCACCACGGCTAACGTCCGTGCGCGATATCGCGGCATCGAGGAACACGGCAGCGCGGCACGTAGGTCGCGCAGGTAAGTTCGCTCGACAGCGGTGCTCGACGAGGAGCATCGGCTAGGATCGCCCCGTTACAGCTGGCGCCCAACTACAGGTTTCGGGTTAGGATACGCGGTACTCCGTTTCCAAGAAAATAGAGTATTTTATTTTCGGTGCTTAATTTATTTTGTTGAAAATACACCGCACCTTGTATTCCATTTCTCTCGTACTTCTCTTCGTTTTCGTTTTCTTTTCTTTCTCACAGATAATTGCGATAGGGTGCTACCGCAATTTCGAATATAAATAATTAACAATTATTGATTATTGTTGACGTTTATTTAATACATAAACAGTTTTTTAGCGCATAAATAATTAATGATTTTTGAGAAAAATTATTAATAGCCAACATAATTATTTTTTTTAAATTTATAATAATCGAAAATTATTTATCAATTTTGGCGATCATTTGGCGTATAAATTATCCCGTTTTAGCGTTAAATAAAGTATAATTTTTGGGAAAAATTACAAAATCACCAGGGAAATTAAAAATTTTTGAAGCGCTATTCAAATAATTTTATTCAATCATAATAACCCGTACCCATGTTAAAATTTTAACTCGCTTAATTCGTGCGTTGTTGACGCGAGGAGGCACGCGACGCGCGAACGTAAACAAAGCGCTGTGTTTAAATTTCTATAAATTGCACAAGGCACAAAGATTGAGTCGTATTTAAGACTCTTTATTTCTTTCACTGTCGAAATATAATTTGTGAAATTATAACCCGAACAGTGAACGCGGAAAATTTTATTTTTTTTTTCGATTCTTGATATATTTATTCTGTTTAATTCTTTATTAAACCTATCAATTTTTTTGTATATAAATAATTAATTAATTTTTTTTTCTTGTCGTTGGTTGTATTTTTTTAATAATTTGAGAAATTCAGTTTTTTTATATAATTGAAAAAGAATAGTCGTCCGGTGTATCTATAGATATATACATACACAGATAGTACAACAAGCGTAAAATCGTAATATTCTCACAGGTAACTTTCTGTACATATTTCAATTTCCGATTTTGCGCAAGTTAATTTCAAGCAAAATCTTTGTGTCTATGGCTATGTGAGTGCGCAAGTCTGTGCATAAGATATATTGTGTGTATACTTAATTTATTATTTATTGTATATTTATATCTGTACATATTTATATTGTAATTAACTGTGTGTAATTTTTGTTTTTCTTTCCTTTTCGATTTACGGCCAAAGCGTGTTTTTCGATTTTACGTTGAAAACCGAAAAGCACACTTAGAAAACGGACTCACGCGGGAATAACATAAAGCGCACACACACAGCGACATAATTTTTTTTGTGAATTATAATTCTGCAAGCGAGTAATTTAGCGCAATGGCGCAAGAAACGCTGACATCGGTAGAGCAATGGTGTTTAGCTCTTTCGGAGGAGGATCTCGAGGAGAACCTCAAAGCGCTTAACCTCAACTGTACGGGTTGGAGGTTATCAAAGGTAGAACGCTTATATAAATGGCTTCTCGGGCAATATAGCCACTCGGATTTCGAGCAATCCGAAATGCACCCAGAGGAAGCGCGAATAAAATGCGAACAGCTGCGAAGCGCGTTTATAGACCAAACGTGCGCGGAAAAATCGGGATCAACGATTTTCGAGGAGGACGTAGATCACGATAAACTGCACCCTATTCAAATGTTGCATGATGACGAACTGATAAAAGTTATTTATCCCACACAGCAAATGAGTGCTGGGGATAATGCGCAAGTACTGCGAGTACAATCGCAAGGTACGTCTACACATGTAGACACACATAACTTTGAGTCGGAAGCGCAACATGACCCGAGTAATCGAGACAAACTGCGGTAGAACAGCCTCGCTTGCAGGTGCCAATGAATTATCGTGTATTCATGAGCGAATTGAACCGCAAGCACCTATAACTACAAAAACAAATAGACTCGATTACGAAGTTACTCGGAAAATTTGCAAACGCGTCGCCCGCGAGTAGTACACGGATTGACGCACAAGAAGTACAAAATGATAAACGTCTACAAGGTGCGACTGGAAAAATAAGCAATCGCGTTACTTTCCAGGATACGTTTAGTATTATGAACCTGCCGCACAGTAGCCCGATTTCGACAAACCAACTTCGAAATGAAGAGGCAAGTAACGTTTGGAGAGGGGAAGAGCTCCTCAACCAAGGTGAAGAGACTGCACCAAGCGCAGCGTCAATAGGCGCGAATAGTAGTCGAAACGTTACTACGACCTCGAAGCGTGATGTATGTCAAATCGTGCGTAAATGGGGCTTGAGTTTTAGTGGCGACCGAAGTCAAAACGTTGACATGTTCTTGACGCGCGTCGAGGAATGTCGCGCACATAGTAATTTGTCAGACAGTGAAGTAATGTCCTCACTATCTGAATTACTAAACGGGGTAGCAGCTGTGTGGTACAGAAACCACAAACACGAGTGGTCGACATGGCCTGAGTTTTGCGAGGACGCTCGCTTAACGTACGGAATGGCAAGCGGCTATCAACAGAGGTTGGTAGCAGAAGCTAATGCGCGCACACAGGGCAAGGATGAGCCCGTGGGTGATTACATCACGTACCTAACCGGTATTATGCGCAAACAAATACCGAGGCCAACGGTAGAAGCGCAATTAGATTTATTATACCTAAACATGCTTCCCCGCTTGCGACAGCTGATCAAAAGAACGGACTTTGACAGCATAAGAGATCTGTTGATTATGGCGAAAAACGCAAAACTCAATCTTGAGTACGAGCGCACGTACAGGGCTCCGCCTGACCCCGAGATGTCGCTGTTGCCGGAATTGGCGTATCGCGCACCGAAGAGCGCCGTCATTGCAACTAAAGTGTCTGCCGTAGTCGCTGAGGACAAAACAGCAGCGCCAACAGAGATCGCCGCACTCATTACGAGGATGAATGAGAATTTCCAGCGATTTCTAAATCAACAGAGGCCAAATCAAAACCTATTTCTTCAGTATTTTAGTAAAAAAATGTCTCTTCATGCAGACAATGAATTTTAAATTTGTTTATTTCTTCAGTATTTTAGTAAAAAGATGTCGCTTGATGCAGACAATGAATTTTAAATTTGTTTATTTCTGCAATATTTTAGTAAAAAAATGTCTCTAGATGCAGAAAATGAATTTTAAATTTGTTTATTTCTTCAGTATTTTAGTAAAAAAATGTCTCTTGATGCAGACAATGAATTTTAAATTTGTTTATTTCTTCAGTATTTTAGTAAAAAAATGTCGCTTGATGCAGACAATGAATTTTAAATTTGTTTATTTCTTCAGTATTTTAGTAAAAAATGTCTTGATGCAGACAATGAATTTTAAATTTATTTATTTCTTCAGTATTTTAGTAAAAAAATGTCGCTTGATGCAGACAGTTGATTATTTTAAAATTTATATATTTCATAAATAATTTTGCCAATAAAATGTTGCTTAATGCAGATAACTAATATTTTAATATTTGTTTATTTCTTAAGTAATGGTATATTGAAATGTTGCTTGATGTAAATAATGTATACTTGAAAAATATTCTTTATTATACGTAATTTTATCTACAAATTTTGTCTGATGCTTATATCTTATTATTTTATAATTCGTTTGCCTAATAAGTCGACCTTAAATTGAATTTTGAAAATAAAAAAAAACTATTTAAGTATCAAACACTTCAGAAAAAACTATATTCGTTGTATATATTGTTACATTATTATTTAAATTACTCTCATTTATATTAAGTATATCTCCTTCTGTATTAGTGAGTATCATTGACGATTTCGAAAATTTTATTTTAAATTTTTTTCATCTGTAACTCTTGATATTGCAACATATAATTGACCATGACTAAATACAGGTCTTGGGAAATATAGACCTACTTTTTTAAATGATTGACCTTGTGCTTTATTTATGGTCATAGCGAAACTTGGTCTAATAGGAAATTGTCGTCTAACCATATTGAAAGATATATCATCCTTTGATGGACATAAATCTATTCTTGGAATCATCACAATTTGTCCTGAATTTTTACCTGTTATAATTTCTCCATATATAGTGTACTGTTTTAATTCTGTAATCATGAGCCTGGTACCATTACATAAACCTCCATCTAAATGCAAATTCCTAAGTAACATAACGATCATTCCTTTTTTTAATACTAATTTATGCGGTGGTAAACCATTTGGTATCAATGAATTTATAAAATCTATTGTTATTGTTTCATCCAACTTATTATTTTCATCATTAGTAATACTATCAATGCTTAAATATATCTTACCGTCACCTTTAATTCTTTCAATTATTTCGTTATTAATCGCTAAAACATCATTATTTATAGGTGCAAGAATTACTTTGTCATTAAGAGTATGTAAATCATCAATATTTATTTTATTACCAAAAATATCATCTATCAAATTATTAAATGTAATAAATTCTGAAGGAATTTTTATAACGTTATTATCAATTTCAAATTTTGTAATATTTTTATTTTCTCCAATATTTAATAACCACGTTTTAAACATACTGTTTGAATTGACCAATCGTAAATTATTATTTAATGTAAGTTTTTGAAATAATTGCCATAAAGAACTACGTTTTACACATGATTCTAATATTTGAGTTCTATTTCCGTATCGAACTATAGGAAGTGTTTGTCGAAAATCGCCAGATGTTACTAATATTTTACCACCAAACGGTTTATTATTTCGACATAAATCTCTGAAAAAATATCTACAGCTTCTAATGCGTATTTACAAGTCATTGATATTTCGTCCCAAATTATTAATTTAATATTTTTTAAAATTTGACCTATTTGTGAATTTGGTGAAATGTTGCATGTTGATTGTTCGTTTAAATTAAATGGTATTTTAAATGTTGAATGGATAGTTTTACCACCTATTAATAAATTTGCTGCAATACCAGTCCAAGCAACTGCTAACTCTGGTATTTTGTTTAATTTCACAAATTTTATAATAGCATTTAATAAATAACTTTTTCCACTACCACCAGAACCATCTTCAAAATATAAATTTTCTTTTTTATTATAGTAAACTGCTTCTACTATTGTATCAAATATTGTTTTTTGTTCCAATGTTAAAGATTTTAACAATATTTCTATGTCATTATCTTCATTTGCAATAATATCATTATAAAACATATCATGGTGATTTTCATTATCAATATTATCAATATTAGGTAAATTAAATTGTTGCAATGTTAAATTATGTTTTGATAAAACGTTGTCTATAATTTTTAAAGCCTTTTGTTCTCCTAAAATTTCAGGTAATTTAGGATCAAAGAAATGTTCTTTATACTTATTATAAAGTTTCAAGGCATCAAAATTGTGATCAAATGATATAATGAAAGCGAAAAGTTCACATAGTGCCTGTGGAAATTGAAAATTACAACTTTCTTCTAAACGTTTATCCCATTCATTATCAGTAATGATTAAACCTCTAACTATACATGCTTCATAAAATGTATCATAAGCAACGCCTTCGTATGAGCGTATATCTTCAAAAGATTCGGCCCCACGTACATGAAGTAATAATAATCTAAGAAAAAATCGTTCTCGATCTTTAGGATTTACATGAAACATTCTGACTAGAATGGGTTTATTAAACTTTTTTCATTTGTTCCATTCTTTTTTTATCTTGTCGTAAACATAATTTTGAGGAATTTTCACCATAAAGATACTTCTTGGCTTTCACATCAGATGAATTTAGTAAAAACCAACTTGTTAATGTTGTTCGATGATTTTTGTTAATTAATTTGTCTTCAGATCCTTCTTTAAAATAGACAAATTGTTCATCTTCAAGATGTACAGCTAATCTATATATTGCATGTGATTACGAATGTAATTTATATTCTTTCATACGATACATAGCCTCGGGTGGACAAACATACCTTGTAGAAATATATTCGGATATTTCGTCATAATTTAGAACATTGTCTTTTTGCACATTTTCAAATTCTACATTTTTTGTTTCTGTATTACTGAATTTTATTAAAGCTGTATCTGGGCCTTTATAAAGATATTTAAATAAATATTTTATAGATTTTATTGTATTACATATTTCTACGTTAATGTGACATTTAAGTTTTAGAAGTAGATATGGATTATATGGAACAACAAAACTGTTATCCGCGATTTTATTGTTGGAGTATGTTATTTTTATTTCGTTATTTCGTCTACGATGAATTGGATAACCATTAGGAGATGTTTGTGTTTTAGTACTGAAACATTTTGGATAATGTTTTGTACAATATATTTTACTTTCATCCATACATACACTATTTTTATTCTGAATTCCATAAGGACCATGAATCATATTTTGTTTTACTAATTCATATAGTCTCGGAAATTTATTTTTATCTGGGATTTCTGCACATATGATATTATCAATTTGATCTGTATTTCGAATTTTGTTTAGTTCAGTTAACCATAATAACATATGAATGTGGGCAGTCCTCGTTTTTGAAATTCTATAACATAAATGTAAGAATTAACTTGACCAAGAATTTCGTGTTTCAATAATTCCTGCATTAATACCTTTACTTTTAGGTCAAATACACGCACTATCAGATCTGGTCTGTCAAGCGTATTTTCTTATTCTAATAAATTTTCTGTAATCTCGTTCCATTTAGGATTGCACGTCATTGTCAGAAAAATGTCTGGTTTTCCATTATTTTGCATTATGGTTGTTGCATATAAAAAGTTCTGTTGCATCGTTCTAGGACTACCTATATAACTAGACGGTAGTATAACCATTTTACCAATAGAAACATGTTTATTATTATTTTTATTGTTAAGTTGATCCATTAAACCTTTATATCGATCAATTCGTAATTTATGCTGATCTTTTCTAATAAAATACAGACGAGTATTTTCAACTTTAGACCATGAGTTTAGGATAAACTGGTTTGATAAACTTTTGAGATTTAAACATGGATTAAATTCTTTTCGAATACTAAATCTATATGAATAATATTGCAAGGCAGATATATTATTATTTTTTTTTTCATCTGATAAACTTTTCATACATGGTTCCCAACCTGAATCACCGAAAGGAAATATTAATGGATACACCATTGGGTCAATGTCTTTGTTTATAATTGCAATTGATTGAGGTTTTTTTCCTTTTTGAAAAATACATATATCTCTGTTAGAAGGTGGTTCTCCATTTTCTCCAACATAGACGATAGCAACTTCATTACATACTGCTATTTGCGATTTGTTTTTTAATGCTTTATCTCTAGTTAAATACATTTTAATTTCTTGAATTGGACGATCTAATCTTATTGAACGTCCATGTTCTTCGTGTTCAATTTCATGTATCATTTTATAAGCACTTGCAAATGGATTTATGTCACGTAATATACTATCTAAATCTTGTATTAATTCCTTGTCTAAATTATTTTGATTTGACTAACAATCTGTATTCGTTTGCACTTTGATTATCACTTTGTAAAGCATATGTATTATGACATATTTGTCCACATATTTTTAATACTTGTGGTCCAACAGTAGAAAAATGTGATAATTTAGCACCAAAACTTGCAAATGCTAATAAATTGTTGTAAATTCTGATATTTTGTCTAAAATTCTTGTCTTTGTTACTTTGTCCCAATAAATATTTTGTTAGATTTTCAGGGTAAATATTATAATTTTCAAGTTTTATTTTATTTCTATGACAACAATCAGTCTTTTTCAATTTCATTTTTAAAATGTTTTGCTTCACAAAATACACATTCATAAATTAATTTTCCATGGTAATTACACTCAATAATAGATTCATCGAAATCCCATTCTTGTGAAAATGAGCTATAAATAGGATTCCCATGTAAAATATCTGTTTTAACGTTTTTTTTATGTTTTACCGAATTTTTTTTAAATTTTCCTTTTTGTTCAGTATCATTTAATTTGACTTCAGTACTTATTTGGTTTATTAACTCGCCCTTAATTTTTGTTATTTCTATTCTTTCATTCTTCTCTAATTCTTGAGATGCAGCCAAATTTTCAATTTCTTTAACTTCACATTTATTTCTATATTTACGTTTTTGTTCTGCTTCAATTAATTTCTGTTCTTCAGTCATTTTTTTCCTTTTTTGGCTTTTCATTTTTGAAATTTCATTTTTTCTATTAATAGATTGTGATTTTCTAAAATTACGTTTGCGTTCAGCTTCAGCTGATTTCTGCTTCTCAGTCATGTGTTCTCTTTTTTTGCTCTTTAATCTTGAGATTTCAATCTTTGTATCTACAGATTGAGATGCTCTAAAATTTCTTTTGCGTTTTGCTTCAGCTAATTTCTGCTCCTCAGACACCTGTTTTCTTTTTTCGTTCTTTATTATTGAGATTTCTTTCTTTATATCTACAGATTGAGATGCTCTAAAATTTCTTTTACGTTCTGCTTCAGCTAATTTCTGCTCCTCAGATATCTGTTCTCTTTTTTGGCTCTTTAATCTTGAGATTTCTTTCTTTGTATTTACAGATTGAGATGCTCTAAAATTTCTTTTGCGTTCTGCTTCAGCTAATTTCTGCTCCTCAGACACCTGTTTTCTATTTTCGCTCTTTATTATTGAGATTTCTTTCTTTATATCTACAGATTGAGATGCTCTAAAATTTTTTTTGCGTTCAGCTTCAGATGATTTTTGCTCTTCATTCATTTGTTTTCTTTTCTTCCTATTTAAGATTGCAATTTTGTTCTTTATATCTTCAGATTGAGATTCTCTATATTTACGTTTCCGTTCTGCTCCAATTAGTTTTTATTCTTTCGTCATTGGTTTTCTTTTATTTCCTTTAATTATTGATTCTTCATTATATCTATCTTCAGATTGAGATATTCCAAATGTTCGTTCTCGTACTAATTCATGTGTTTTTTTATGTTTTACTTCTGAAATTTTTTCTTGCATTACATTATACTGTTTAATATGTTCAATTAAACTTACTTTCGATAATGATAATGATATATTTTTAATTTTGTTATCTTTATTTAATTCTTCATCGTGCAATTTTTTCATATCTAAACGTTTAATTTGTAATTTTAACTTGTTTGCAAAAGTGATTTTTTTTTCTTCTTTATTTACTACTGTTTTTCTATTATCATAGGCTGTAAATTTTTCTTGTAAAACTTTTTTAAATTGGTTAACATCTTCATTTAAATCGATTGAATCAATGATCATTGGCACATTCTTATTAAATCGGTTAACATCTTCACTTAAATCAATTGAATCAATAATCATAGGAGTATTTAACAATGTATTTTGATAATTTGCTGAATACTCCAGCATGTTATAATTTTTACAAACTTGTTTAAAATTGTGAGCTAAAATAATATCTTGGCGAATCTCATTATTATGGATAACGTGTTTTAAAATTGGAAACATTTAATTTTTTCATTTTTAAATATAAATTCTAAATGATTTCTCATCATTGATTCATCAAATATTACCGTACAAGGACAAATACCATTACAAATGGATACTGCAAAAGAATATAGTTTAACGACATATCGGGGATATTCATTATAAATAATATCATTTATATAATACTATTTGTATACATATATGTTATAACATTTACATGATGCTAATGCTGATGATGATTTAATCCCTATTTGAATTGAATTAATCACTACAGCTTGGTCGATTTAATAATTTAGCTACATAAAATGTAAAATTAATATTAATATTTATACATAATAATAAGTTAAATCACTAAACATTGTTTATATTAATAATAGAATATAATAATATTAATAATAGGATATAATATTTTTTATAGGTTGTTCTAACTGAAGGCTTATAGGTGCATGTATATACGCGAACCATCTATGTATACATATAATTTTGAGATTTTTTCACCGTCCAATGTGTATTTTAAATAATTGTTGCGATTATGAGGGTCAAACAGTAAAAAACACAAATTTTTACTTTTTTGTACAACGTTTCGTCTGCTTATTTGCAGACCTCTTCAGGTACTGAAATATTTATTGAACACAAACTATATAAATTATAACAATACATCAATATAGACAATTATAGAAAACCGTTATATACCTATGACACTGAACGAACGAAAACAATTAATACTGCTCAAGGAGCTAAGTCGAATAACAAGAACATATGGAAAGCACCTGTATTTATATCAAAACAAATTATGAATGTGTAAGTAATACATTGATTATTTTATCTACATACATAGGTCGAAGTTAAATCAAACCATTATATTTGTATATTGTCGGTGTAAAAATTGTGTATCTTCTTTTCTATTGAAAGTACCGTTATAATAATTAATATATAACATTTCTGAAATTAAACGTTTTTTATAACAAGGTTCATAGTCTAATATTTTTACATTAGTCCAATTAAATTCATGATCTTTATTATTTGCAATATGTGCAGTAACAACTGCATCCGGGTTATTATTTTTTTCATGTTCTTTAATTCTTGTTTTAAGACCACGTTTTGCAAATAATAAAGATCATGAATTATTTGGACTAATGTAAAAATATTAGACTATGAACCTTGTTATAAAAAACGTTTAATTTCAGAAATGTTATATATTAATTATTATAACGGTACTTTCAATAGAAAAGAAGATACACAATTTTTACACCGACAATATACAAATATAATGGTTTGATTTAACTTCGACCTATGTATGTAGATAAAATAATCAATGTATTACTTACACATTCATAATTTGTTTTGATATAAATACAGGTGCTTTCCATATGTTCTTGTTATTCGACTTAGCTCCTTGAGCAGTATTAATTGTTTTCGTTCGTTCAGTGTCATAGGTATATAACGGTTTTCTATAATTGTCTATATCGATGTATTGTTATAATTTATATAGTTTGTGTTCAATAAATATTTCAGTACCTGAAGAGGTCTGCAAATAAGCAGACGAAACGTTGTACAAAAAATTAAAAATTTGTGTTTTTTTTCTGTTTGACCCTCATCATCGCAACAATTATTTAAAATATGTATACATATATATGTATATTGTAACGGTCACGCTGGGGATTAGGGCGTGGCGTCAAAGGCGAAATAAACAATTATATTAACATAAAATAATATTTATAACAAATATAAATAAAATAGGTTTGGGCGCCAGCCGCGTACGTTCGCGGCGAATTTATTAAATGATGCTCGTCTGCGTACGAGCTGCT